>CM076572.1:439203801-439382271 GCA_034641835.2 Pinus albicaulis | reverse complement strand
AATTAATTGTAATTTTTCTCATTGGCCTTGATGCCATCCTGTACAGCTCCATTCTTATTTTAATACCCAAGAGGTGATTTTTGAAATACTTTCATATCTAGTTTTCATATCTGGATTTCACATTTCAAGTTGACAATATAACAGATAAGTTGACAATTTTTTCAAATGAAAATCTAGATAAAAGCATGGCTGTCTTTGTCAATGATTTTTGGAATACCTCTTATCGTCTAAATTATTAAAATATGAGTTCTGATTTGTTGCATTGTTTGTCAAACCACCTTTTTTGTTGCAGTATTTGTAAAAACCAAAGTTTGATAATATAAGTTTATTAATGTCCAGCAAATGATCAAAGGAGTATGTCAATGGGAAGACCAAGGGTTAGCTCAACTGGTTTTTTTTCATGTTGTTGGGCATCTGCCTAGTTCAACCCTCCTGGTTAGGCACACTAGTCTATGACTTTAGCGAACAGGGTTACTAGGGATGCCATCCACAAACATGAGGAAGCATCTCTTGGGTTTCCCCACAAGGTTTTCCTTGGGGAAAATGTTAGGTCAATGGGATTATAAGAGTACATCACTAGCCAAAATACAATGTGGAAGTGTGGAAGTGTGGACTATAAAGATGCTAAAAATCATATCAAAACAGATTTTTAATTGTGCTAGAAGCAGAACAACAAGAGAAGATAAGAAAGTACATGACTCGGAGTGGAGATAAAGTAATTACAAGAAAAAGATAATATGTATGATATCTGAGGACCAAAGGAACTTTAGTTTGAACTAGTCATGGTATGCTAGTGCTGACAGGTGAGGACGAGCAATTAGATCAAGGGGGGTCTCCCTGCTAGAGTCCTCAATGACCGCAAAATTTTTTTTGGACTAGTGGATGATGTCCTTTGGAGTGTGTCTGGGACTGATAGGGCTCTACAGTATGATCCTTGTGGGAAGCCCAAATTTGAGCAAGCTCTCCTAACATCCAGGCATGGAAAAATTCTCCTGATGGATGGTTGGCTGTGTGGATTTGGGGGCACCCAGCTCCAAGGCCTTGTCGAGTTGTCTACTAAATTGTCTTGTTGGTAAAATGGTGTGCACGTGTGGCCTGGAACAACAACTCCATAAGGACCTTGTGAGGTAAGTGACTAGTCCACTCCTTTCCCATATGGGAAGGGGATATTGAGAAATATATGCACAGATCGACAAAATAATTGTATTAGCGCTGAGAACTCTATTATCACAGTGGTTTGTGAAGCTTTCCAATGAATGAACAAAATGTATTTCATTCTGAAAGTACCCTATAATATATTCTACTATCCTATTATCAACTATATAATTTAGTTTAACTAATTATATAAATGGATGCAAATTAATGCTTATTTAGAGTCTTGTTGATCAAAATAATAGTTTATTGCACCTATATTTTATAGTATTATAGTATTTTGGTATTAAAAATAATATCTTCTAAAATTTGGGTTTCGAAAATTGTTGATAACTTCTTGACTGAAGTGCTTGAGTCTCTCCAAGGAGATGCAATGAGTCACAAATCAATCAAAGTAAGGCAGCAAGCTTCACATTAACAAATCAGCCATATCTTCATCTTCTACTAGCTTCTTAACAACTCCTTTTATAACACCAATCTCCCTCCAAAACTCAACTCACCCTGGATCTGCGCAGTTTATCTTGGGTTAACCTTATGTCTCCTCCATCATATCCACGTGGACCCCCAAGGCCCCCTCTCTAAGTTACAACGTCAAGCTACTAGGAAAAAGAACACTTTATTATAAAGTGAGGTGACTTAAGTGAGGTGACCCCTCTTATTTCTCACTTTATTTATTATTCCTATCTAAAGCAGCAAAATAACACAAAAATGCAATATTCCAATTAGCAAAGCTAATTGGGAATATTACAGTCTCCCCCGGCAAAACGTTGCTTGTCCTCAAGCAACTGAAGTGAGGGATGCTGCCAGATCTTCTCATCCTCCCAAGTGGCATCCTCATCTGGCAGATTCTTCCATCTCACCAGGAACTCTCTGATCTTCCTGCTACGCAACTGTCTCTCCCTGGTGTCAATAATGGCCTCTGGTTGTAATACCAAGTGCCCCTCATCATCTGTCGGAGGTAGTTCCCCGGTGACTGTCACATGCTGGCCCAGTGCCTTCTTCAGGCATGATACATGGAAAATGTTATGAATCCGGCTGCCTTGGGGCAACTCCAACTCATATGCAACCTGTCCGATCCTCCGAATCACCCTGTATGGTCCATAAAAACGAGGCTTAAGCTTCTCTGCCCCCTTCTGTTTGAGTGAAGACTGGCGGTATGGCTGTAACCGCAAGTAGACCAAATCCCCTACCTCACAGTGTCTCTCCACTCGGCCCCTGTCTGCATATAATTTCTGCTGATTTTGTGCGGTGGCTATGTTGTCCTTGAGAGTCCGAAGGATGTCTTGGCTCTCTTGGATCCATAGTTTGGCTCGTGGAGCCCTGCTAACCCCAAACATCACATCCACAAAAGACAAGGAATGATATCCATACAATGCATAAAACGGTGTCATGCCGATAGACATATGATGGGTTGTGTTGTAGCAGTACTCGCCCAGATGTAGCCATTTCAGCCATGCTCGCTGCTGCCCACCGACGTAGTTACGCAAGTAGCCCTCCAGCCACTTGTTAACTATCTCTGTCTGCCCGTCCGTCTGGGGGTGATAGCTGGTGCTCGGTGTCAACTCAGTCCCTACTAGTCGAAAGAGCTCCTGCCAAAATCCTCCCATAAAGCGGCTGTCCCTGTCACTCACAATGGTCTTGGGTAGACCGTGCAATCTGAAAACCTCCCGGAAAAACAACTCTGCCACCTGTGCTGCTGTGTAGTGTGCCGAAATGGCAAAGAAGTGAGCATACTTCGTTAGCCGGTCAACTACTACGAAGATGCAGTCCTTGCCCTGCACTGTGGGCAAACCCGTGATGAAGTCCATCGAGACACTCTCCCACTTCCCCTCGGGAATGGGAAGCGGCTGTAACAACCCTGCGGGATGGTTCATCTCCCCTTTGTTCCGCTGGCAAACCTCGCACTCCCTGACATGTTGGAGTACGTCCTCCTTGAGGCCCTTCCATGCAAATCTCTCCCGGATGGCCCTGTACATCTTGGTGAACCCCTGATGGCCCGCCAATGGTGAATCATGAGAGGCATGGAGTATCTTCCCCTTGAGCTGAGATCCCTCAGTCAAGAAGATCCGATCCCTGTAATAGATGACCTCATCTGCCACCCTGTATCTGCTATCTGCTACCTGTCCATCCAACACCTCGCATGCAAATCTATCCTTGGAATACTCAACCAGTAGTCGAGCCTTCCAATCGGCGTCCAAGCTCATGAGGGATAATGTGGCTGGTCTACGGGAAAGGGCATCTGCTACCACATTGTTCTTCCCTTTGACATACTCTATGTCAAAATCGTAGGCCTGGATCTTGCTGATCCACTTCTGCTGCCTCTCCTGTAACTGCTTCTGCTCCAGAAAGTACTTCAGGCTGTTATGATCTGTCCTGACTCTGAATCTGCCGCCTACCAAGTACTGCCGGAATTTGGCCAATGCTTGCATGATGGCCAACATCTCCTTATCATAGATGGGATAAAGTCTCTCATGTGGAAGGAGCTTCCGGCTCTCGAATGCAATCGGATGACCCTCCTGCATCAAAACTGCTCCAATCCCTTCCCCTGATGCATCGCACTCTAGGATAAAGGGCTGAGTAAAATCGGGCAATGCCAGCACCGGACAACTACTCATCACCTCTTTGAGCTTATCAAAAGCTCGCTGGGCGGTATCCGTCCAACTGAATGCCCCCTTCCTCGTCAGCTCTGTGAGGGGTGCAGCAAGCTGTGAGAAGCCCTTGACGAACTTCCTGTAGTAAGTACAGATACCAATGAACCCTCTACACTCTGTCACATTCCGCGGCTCTGGCCAGTCTCTGATAGCCGGATCTTCTCGTCATGGACTCGCACTCCGTCCACTCCTATGATGTGTCCCAAATACAACATCTCTGTCAACCCAAACTCACACTTGGAGAGTTTGGCAAAGAACTGCTGCTCCTCCAGAATGCGCAAGACTGTCTCAATGTGCTGGAGGTGCTCCTCCCAGGTCCTGCTGTATATGAGAATATCATCAAAGAAAACCAGCACGAACTTCCTCAGATGATCCCGGAAGATATGGTTCATGCAAGACTGAAAAGTGGCAGGTGCATTGGTCAGTCCAAATGGCATGACCAGAAACTCAAAGTGCCCATAATGACACCTGAAAGCAGTCTTGGGAATGTCCTGTTCCCTCATGCGTATCGGATGGTACCCGGACCTCAAATCAATCTTTGAGAAGAATCGTGCTCCTCTCAACTCGTCCATCAACTCATCGATCCTGGGAATGGGGTACCTGTTTTTCAAAGTCTTCTTGTTCAGAGCTCTGTAATCAATGCACATGCGTAATGTGCCATCCTTCTTCTTCCCCAGCACTACTGAAGAAGCGAAAGGACTGGTGCTGGGTCGAATGTGTCCAAGGGCCAGCAGCTCCTGAATGGCCCGCTCTATCTCATCCCGATAGGCCTTGGGATGCCGATAAGGGGTGGTGATCACTGCCTGTATCCCCTGCTCCAACTCGATCGTGTGTTCAAACCCCCGATCTGGTGGCTGTCCTGGTGGAATGTCTCCAAAAACTACTGCATACCTGTCGAGGAGAGTCTGTAGATCAGGGTGCACCGCCCTTCCCGTATCTACTATCTCTGAAGCCCGCAACTCGACTGCCCACTCTATATCTCCCCTGTGGAATGTCGCATCCATGCTGTGTGCCGATACTGTCTGGGGCGGATATGTGTTCTGGCCTCGGATCTTCTCATGCCTCCCCGTCTTGGGATCATCCCACTCCATTTCCAAGGCTTTCCAATCTGTTGTGACCTTTCCCAGAGTGATAAGCCACTGTACTCCCAATATCACATTGGTGTCCGGAATGTCCACCACAAAGAAGTGATCAGTCAAAGTATAGGTGCCCATCGTCACTGATAACTCTGGTACATATCGAGCACAAGCCATGGTCTGATCTCCTGGGACCAAAACAGAAAACCCATCAAAGCTCTCCGTGGGTATACCTCTCCGTGCTACCATCTGAGCATCGATGAAATTGTGGGTGGCCCCACTGTCAACTAGAACTGAGACACGCTGTCCCCGCACTGTCCCACGTACGCGCAATGTCAGATACTTGGGGACTCCTCGTAACGCGGCTAGAGCTCCCCCAGTAGGTGCAAATGATGCCTCTCCTGCATCGGGTGGCGGAGGTGGTAAAGCACTCTGCACTGCATAACACTCTCCAGCCTCCTCATCATCCAACTCATCCTCTTCTCCACTGCCCTCGGAGAAGACCTCTATGAAATGTGCCTTCCCTGCTGTGCACTTGTGTCCTGGTGCCCACGGCTCCTGGCAGGTGAAGCATAATCGCTTCCGTCTCAGCTCTCTCCTAGCCTCATCATCATACTGTCCTCGTCCGGGATTTGCCTTGGGAGGCGGAACCCTCGTGTCCTTACCCTTAGGCTGGAAAGCCTGTCTCTGGGGATAAGGTGGCCGAGTCCTAGGCAAGACATCTTGTAGGTCACGGGCCCTACTGATAGCGTCCTGAAGTGTAGCCGGTTTGTTCGACCGGACTAGACCACGAAGTGGTTCTGACAGCCCCTCTACAAACATCGTGATCAACCGAGCTGCTGATATGTCAGGTACCATCACTGAAACCCTCAAAAAGTCTGAGATGTATGCCTCTGCACTACCGGTCTGTTTGAGCTTGGTCAGCTCGAGGAAAGGCTGATCCGGGTCCTTCTGATCAAAACGTTTCACCACCCTCCTGGTGAACTCAGCATATGTAGTCACTGTGGAATGCCCCAGTGTTGTCAACCCATGAAACCACCAGTTTTGGGCCTCACCCTCTAGATGTAATGCAGCCATCTTAATGGCCTCCTTCTCTGGCATCTGGTTAAGCTGAAAATAGAGGTCTAGTTTCTCCACCCAAGACCTAGCTGTGGTCTTTGGTGACCCATCAAACATCGGCAAATGAAATTTGCTGGCTGCACGGTTACTATCACGGTGGGAACCCCGTCCCTTATTTCGATCATGAGGCTTACTGCCGCTTCGGAACTGCAGATATTGATTAAAAGGGAGAGCATCCATGAATTCCTGCCCCAGGCTTCGCCAATCTGCAAACCAAATTGCATGAAGATCGGGACCCTCATCTCTTGATGCCGTTTGCTCCACTTCCTCTACCGGGAAAGTAGGCATGGTAGGTCGCGTGTCCATGGAATCGGTCTTCTGCGCTGTCCCAATGGGAATAGCATCTGGTATGCAACTAGACGCTCCCGATCCTTCCCCTACCTGAAAGACTCTAAGGGGCTCTTTCTGCGTCCCTTCTGCAACCTTCTTAGTTACCTCCTGCATGAATGCATCCATCTTTGCATCCATCCTCTCAGTCAACTTCTCCGTCCACTTTGACAATATGGCCTCCATTGGATTCCTCCGTTCTGCCTCTGAATCAGAATCGCTTCCCCCGAGGAGAGTGGGGCGACCCCTAGGTGCCATAGATTGCTAGCACCACAGGCTGAGCCAGATCTAAGCTCTGATACCACTGTAATATCCCCAAACAGAAATATGCCAGACAGATATAGAAAATGCAATGCTGAACCAGATCACTGAATCATGACACATGTAATACCAGAAACTGAGCCATTTTATTAATCAGAAAGTACATAGAGAGAAGTACAAATAAATCGGAATCAGTGCACCTATCCTTGCCCTAGGCAAGTGATGACCCTCCCATACAAGAAAATGGCTGCAATAAAGACAGCGTCCTAGCTGCTCTGGAGATGAACTGCGCTGGTCCTGGCTGATCTCTAGCTGCAAACCCTCTCTACTGGAAAACGTTGTCTCTGCTAGTGACAGCGCAGGAAACAGGTGAAGCACAAGGCCCTCAATCCTCCAGACAGATGAACCTGCTACAGAATGCTGGAAACGCTGATGAGCCCCTCTCACAATAGCCTGCTCCTCAGAACTGCGTTTCTCCTGATGGATCTGAAGCCTCCAATCAGACCTGCGTCCTTCCCTTCCTGATCAGCGTCCTCCAATATCAGATCTGATGCCAAACCCTCGGATCTATACTAGATCTGGAACTATCTCCTCAGATCTACAGCCTCTAGGGCTAGATCTGGTGTTATTCCTTCAGATCTGGGCTAGATCTATCAATATCTCCTCAGATCTGTCACTCCCCAGCTGGATCTAGTGCTAAACCTCCAGATCTGCAACATACAATACTAGATCTGCAACATACAAGACTAGATCTGCAAGATCTATCCTTCCCACAACTGGATCTAGCAATAAACAGATCTGCAACCCTTACCTCCAGAAATGGACAGCGTCCTCACTCTAGGGCTAGACAGCGTCCTTCTGCCTCCCAAGACAGCGTTTTCTCTGCCAGACTGGAACTGCGTCCTCCTTGGACAGCGTCCTCCCCTCCTGAAAGGCACAGCGTCCTCCTTCCAGATGAGACAACGTCCTTCTCCTTCAAGAATCAGCGTCCTTCCTCCTCTTCCTCTGCGCAGCCACAAGAGGGCTTTCTCCTCCTCGGATATACTTCAGAAATTGCTGCTGCTTCACTGCTGGAACTGAAAAGTGTACTCAGAACAAACCTCACTAGGGCGGGCACTCGAAGTCCCCCGAAGCTAAGGGTGAAACCAGAAAAACCTTACCAGGGCAGGCACTCGAAGTCCCCCGAGGCTAAGGGTGAGATCTCCAACCGGAGACACTCGTGCACTAAGCAGTGCTGCAGACCGACTAAACAACCGGCGTGCTGAAGCAGACAAAGTCTAGCTATCAATAAGAATATCAAATCATGAATGATCAAATGAGGTGAGAGCCTCTCCTTTTATAACACCAATCTCCCTCCAAAACTCAACTCACCCTGGATCTGCGTTGATGCCATGATCGAAGAATATGATTCGATCGTCAGGAACAGTGCATGGGAGATTGTCCCAAGACCGGTGGGGAAATCAGTGGTGGGTTCGCGATGGATCTACAAAGTGAAGCAGGCGACTGACGGGAGTGTGGAGAAGTGCAAGGCGAGATTTTTCGCCCGTGGCTTCTCACAGATCGAGGGGATTGACTATGAGGAGACCTTTGCACCTGTCGCAAGGTACTCTTCCATACGAACGATCCTTGCTCTCTCAGCGCAGATGGGGTGGCACATTCATCAGATGGATGTGAAGATTGCGTTCCTCAATGGAGTTATTGAGGAGGAGGTGTACATAGAGCAG
Organism: Pinus albicaulis; assembly: GCA_034641835.2. NCBI lineage: Eukaryota > Viridiplantae > Streptophyta > Pinopsida > Pinales > Pinaceae > Pinus > Pinus albicaulis. The sequence continues at coordinate 439,373,961 of CM076572.1, read as the reverse complement.
CCTGAAGGTTTCGAGATCTTCAGCAGTGAGTCGCATGTGTGCCGACTCAAGAGAGCACTGTACGGGCTGAAGCAAGCACCTCGTGCTTGGTACACTCGGATAGACAGCTACTTCACCGGGCTTGGATTCTCCGAGAGTGAGGCGGATCCAAACCTGTACCAGATTGTGGTGGAGGGGAAGCTGTTGATCATCGTACTGTATGTAGATGATCTGATTTTGACTGGCGACGAGCAGTTGATACTTTCATGCAAGGAGGATCTTGCGCGAGAGTTTGAGATGAAGGACCTGGGCATCCTTCATTATTTCCTGGGATTGGAGATTTGGCAGCGCAGTGGAGGACTGTTTGTTTCTCAGGGCAAGTATGCCCGGGAGATTCTTGAGAGGTTCAACATGCAAGGCTGCAAGCCTGTTGATACCCCTCTTCCTGGAGGTTGGAGGAAGGGAGATGCTACTTCGGAGGAGGTAGTGGATGCCACTGTCTATCGACAGTTGGTGGGGTCGTTGATGTATCTGGTCAATACTCGACCCGATATATGCTATGCAGTTAACCAGCTTTCGCAAGGTATGGTTAAGCCTACCAAGCTCTTTTGGAAGGCGGGCAAGCATGTATTGCGCTATATCAGAGGCACATCGGGATATGGTCTATGGTGACGGGAGGATGGAAGGCGAAGCACACGGCTTCCGCGTGCGGGTGGGCGAGACGCGGACGGAGAGAGCACTTACGCGGGAGGAGTTTTCGACGTGGGTGTCGGCAATTTCACAGTACGACGGGAAGCGAGAGATCCGTGGCACTCGGTTCAGCGAGAGGCCGAGTACACTGGCAGCTAGCTTGGCTGCATGCGAGCTATTTGGATGAGGAAGATCCTCGTAGGTTTGTTCACGTTGCATTTGGAGCCTACAGTGATCTACTGTGATAACCACAGTTGCATTAAACTCTCGGCTAATGCAGTATTTCATGATAGGTCCAAACACATCGACATCGGGTACCATCATATCAGATATTGTATTCAGCGGAGAATCATGATGCTTTCATATGTTCCCACGGAGGATCGGGATGCCGACATCCTGACGAAGGCGCTCACCGGGGAACAGAGGTTCGAATTCCACAGGCGGGATAGGGGTTGCGGATAATCCATATCTTTCGAGGAGAGTGTTGAAAATGCGGCAAGATGATGGAGCTTAGTGAAATGAAGTCGCCTTCACTAAGTGGGCCCACAGGCAAATTCTGGCGCAAAGTCTATTTTTAGACTATGTCTATTTTTAGACATATGGAGCATGGTTCGGGGATTCCAGTTTGAGATTCTTGGAGCATTGGTCATGTTGGTAGAAATAGATGAGACTCTATTTTTTAGGTCGAAGAGGTCGAAGGCTATTTTTAGACTGCCTCTCCTAAAAATAGGGAAGTCGAATATTATTAGCTCTTAATAATATTTGGACTATAAACATTATCTTATCCTCTTGGAGCACTTCGGTTTGATGCTTGGATGTGGCACATGCAGATGACAGAAGGAAATATGCTTTTCCTAAGGGTTAGTTGAGCTATTGCATGGTTGACTTCAGTTAGAACTCATGTGGCAGAGTTTGGTGGATTTGATGAGATAGTTAGTGGAGTTGTGTTTGGTTTATTTTAGAGTAGATACTAGTTGAGGTGGATTTAACTAGCTAATCAATTAGTTATGAGTGGAGTGAATTAAATATTATTTAATTCATTAATTAGTAACTCATTATTCAACTCAAGAACACATCGGTTCACTACGGTGCATGATCGATTCGGTGGAGACCGATGAAAGAGGTAGATGAGGTGGAGTTAGCTATCGGTGGCGACATCGGTTGTGCATGAGATTTGCACGGAGGAGAGTGCCCATGATGATTGCGGTATCAAGCCAAGGAGATCGAACCTTGGATCTCTATATGAAACCGGAGCAGTTGCACAATAGAGCAAAGCAATTGATGAGAGTTTTGAACCGATAACCTGTTCAAAACTGAGCTAGTTTGTGTGTAACTTTATGAGAAAGTACTGAGTACTTGTGAGGAGTATTGTACTGAGTTTGTTACATGATTTATCCATTATAATATACACAATAGCTGCGGGGTTTTCAGCTAGAATCTTTCCCCATACATACTATGTTAATGTGTATGATGATTTGATGTGTTATCGCTTGATTTTATTTCCGCATGTTTGATGATCTGAGTGGAAGAGATTATGTGTTGCATATAAATTCAAATTGTATGTGATCGGGATAGTCTCGGTGGATAATTTCTCATTATTAAGCGAGAATTTTCTACATGAAACACTTTATCTGCATCAAAAGCCACTACGGAGGCGCCACTCCCTTCAAAGTACAGGTAAACTGAAATTCCTATATTTGAAGAAGGAAAAATAGTCAGATGCAATAGACAGATGGTTAAAGTTGTTGGAAGGGTATTTCTCAGTCCGTGATTTCTCCAACCGATAAAATATTATTTTTGCACTCGTCAAAGCCACCCCCATGTCAAAGACTGGTGGGAAACCTACTCAGCAAGAGGATGAAGAGGGAACCCTCTCTGTTCTCGGCCGCACCCACTTGGAATTCGTTCTGAGATGGCATCAAGGAACAATATTACCCCGTGGGGAGCTATGAGGACAAATACATCTAATGGACCACGCTGCGGCAACAAAAGGATCAAGATGTGCACGAACTGACGAATTTGTTCCATACCCTGTGCACAAAGTTGGGTATTAAAGATTCAAAGAGACATTTGGTGCTCAAGTACCGCAGTTGTCTGCACAAACACATTTAGGAGGAAATGGAGTTCCTCGACATTACATCACTTGGCACGGCATATCGCTATGCCACCAAGGTCGAGCAGAAATTTAAGCAAAAGAAGCGAGACTTTGGATCTGTGAATCCAAAAGGTGCCCCCAAACCGAAGAACAAGGGGCAAGGCCAAAGCAATGCGACTCAGAACAACACCATAAATCCAAATAAGGACACAGGGAAGTGGTGTGAATTTCATAACAACCACACTCACAGCACAAACGAGTGTCGAGCCAAACAGTCTTTGGTGACTGAACTAAAGGCACCCGAATCAGATGCATTTTCTGATCTTGAGTTAGAACCAAACAAAGGAAATGACAAAGGGAAGTAGATCATTGATACGGATCCCAGTGCCATTTTTGCCACCACCAAGATCCAGAGGGAGGGTCCAGAGGATCCAAAGGAGGGGGAGCGCCTCTTCCATTCACAAATGTGGGTGAAGGGTTCTCTGCTGCAATTTCTTGTCAATAGAGGAAGCCAAAAGAACCTCATTTCAGCAGAGGTCATGAAGCAGCTCGGCCTACCGATCATAGCACACCCGCGGCCATATACCATCGGGTGGCTTCACCCAGGGAGAGATCTGCGCATCGCCGGCGGTCACCGACTTCCATCGTGTCGAAGCCATTCACGGATGAGGTATTGTGTGATGTTGCTCCTCTTGATGTGGCGTGTATTATTGGGCCAACCATAATTGTGGAGGCGACATCGTATGAGCGTAGGCCTCGTCTTTGTTATTTGAACTTTGGGAAATAACTTGTACGGGATGCGGGTAGTACCGCCTCCTGCCATCTCTTTGACTACTGCAAAACAACGCAGTAAGATTGTTTCCCAGACCGGGAAATTCATTTTCCTTACGACTCGCTCACAGGGAAAGAAGAATATTGTGGCCACAACCTCGAAACAGGGCTCCCTTTCACGGCTGCAGCAGATGGACAAAGTCATGGAGGAATACGATGACAATTTCTCCTCACTCATAGAGGTTCCTCTACACTGTCGGGACAAGCACTCCATTGATCTGACTCCCAATGCACCACCACCTGATGTTTCCATACATCCTGCAACTACACATACAGAATCCAAACATGTACTGTATGAGGCTGATAAAGAAACCAAATTTACTAAACGCATCCGGCATGTCCACCCGCAGGTCCATGACATCTTCAACACATCTAATACTCAGTTCAACAGAATTTGCCTCATCTCATGGAGGATCTCAATGCAATGGGGACCATTGCTTCCTAAGGAGGGAGGAATGATCAAGGTGGATATCGGTGGCCACCCACCTATTCCATTTGGACCAACACCATCAATTCTTGCAGCTTTTCACATTCAGCACAACTTACTATTTTTAGCAGGTTTTCGGGTCCTCCACTCTCGGAGCCATTTTGGGGGCTTAATGATCCAGGTGGATATTGGTGGCCACCCACCTATTCCATTTGAACCCCCAACTTCAGTTCTTTCAATTTTCAAGTTGCAACAAAACTTACTATTTTTAGCAGTTTTTTGGGTCCTAAACTTCCGGAGCCGTTTTGAGGCCCTAAACGACATTTTTTGGGAAAAAGGAGAGCAACATGGGTCCATGGACCGATGTTTCTTGTTAAAAAATTGAAGTCCTCGGATAGATCTTTCTAACGAGCTATTGAGCGCATCAAACGGAGATTAGGTGCCAAAGTTATGCCCCCGGGAAGTTGAACCACCAATTTACCCAAACGGGCGCCCACAGTTTTGGCGCCTTATCTCCTATGGTTAGGTTTTTGGACGTTTCAGATTCTACATTGTTTCTCAACAATAAATAGGCCCTCGAGCCTCATTCTAACACAATTCAGAGGTCTGTAGTCATCACATCTCTTCTCAGAGATTCGCTACCAACACCCTAGCTATTTTATTTCCATTATGCCTGTAAGCATATTTCTGTTATTTGATATTAATGAAATGAAGCATTATTTCCGCTGCATCTCTATGTTCATGGTTATTTCTATATTTTGTTGCGTTCCTGCATAAATCCGGATCATCTAGGCATGCGTCTTGTCTTCCCATCCTGGAACAAGACCTCAAAACCATTTCTCTCCATCATCGATATGGATATCACACTATATTTGATTCCTCGTACAAACAATACATCCTAGACCCACATCATACGTCCTGTCTCCATCCTTAATGGCACCACTCTCGATCCTCAGATCTCCAACTGACTCTTGTCACCCAACACCATGTGCAACTTCAAGTCCCATTTAGGTAGAGTCTCAGAAACCTTCTGTGACCCTTTCATGTGCTTCATCACACCATTGTCCACATACCATCCATCCTTCTTGATAACAACCTATGAGAAATGAGAAATCATAGCAAATTCCTCCTCTTCGAATCTCCTAGAGAGATCATCAGAGGCATTTGATTCTCAGTGCAATGCATAACTTCAGAGGCTATCTGGAACACCGCACACCCAGTTAAATATAATATTATACATTATTATATATTGAATTATATAGTGAACTTTGAAGTGCATTTGGTCAAGTTTGATGATATTGACAGAGACAACCATGTGAAATTCGAAATGCATTGGTACACTCCCTAAACACTATGCGCGTCCACTTTAATAAATAGCGTAGGTTGGTGTAAACTCTTTCACAGCTATAATTCTAGTGACAACATATAATGGGTGCTAGGTGGTGTATTCATGAGATTTTTTAATGTTAGTAAATTCAGTGCATATTAACTCATTCAAAATTTTTGAAAGTTAAGCCCAATCCTAAATATTACAATTAAAATAAGAACTTTCTTACATACAAATAGTTAAGTCACTATATACATGATTTAGGAAAAATATATATGTGTGTGTGTGTGTGTGTGTGTGTGTGTGTGTGTGTGTGTGGTTTCGTATAATTTTATTCATAAGGATTTAATAATTTTGTTCTTAATTTTTTTATTAAAATAAAATTTTGAAGGTGCAATTATTTTTTTTGGATAATGAAAATATTTGTATTAATAGCAAATTTGTGTTCAAATCATAATTACATATGGATATTTACATTATGATTTTCTTCCATATTCAATAATATTTACAAATTCAACCAAATTATCTTCAAAGAAAAATACAACCAATACTAAGTATATGTGAATCTTTGAAGGTGAATACCTTCCAATAGAACCCCAAAATTAAACAAAACTTGCACCAATAGAACCCCAAAAATAAACAAAATACACATATAGCCTACTTCAAAATATAATCTTTGATCACAATACCTTCCACTAAAACCCCAAAATTAAACAAAACTTGCAGTATGTATACCCTATTTAAAAATATAATCTTTGATTACAACATATTTCCTAGGATCCACTTTGACTTGCAACCCCCCTAAATTTTTTATATTTGAACAGAAGATCCATGATGAATCCACTAAGGTATGGAGGATGGTCTTAATTGACCATTAACCATCAACCCTCCAAATTTCAAATTGCAATCTTGGTTGGCACATTGATCTCTTTCCTAATTATTATCCCTTAGAGTGTGCTTCAAACTCGTCTTTGGGATATCTTTTGATACCTTCTTAATCTCATTAGGAGGTTATCCAAAACTTTTTCTCTTTGGGAAGATCATTTGACCAAATACTGAATTATTCAAAGGGAGTCACCCAACACAATGAGAGAAGAGACTTGAAATTATTTGGCAAGAAGAATCCCTTGGAGTAAACCATAGGCCTACGCATGATTATTTATCATCTTTTCCAAACCCTATGAATACTCTAAAACAGTGATTTCTCTATGGCCATAAAAGACCCCTTGTTACCCCTAAGGATGGAGATTTATTTTAAAGTTGAAATATTTTAGTCAATTTTATTAATTTGTAATATGCAATAATATAAAATGTTTGGTAATACTTTTATAAAAATATTTAATTTTTTAACGATTTTATATACTTCTTATTATATTTTGAAATTTTAAAGTAAAATAACTTTATTTTATATAAAATTTTGGAAATCACTTTTATATAGAGATTTAAAAGAAAAAACTTAAAAATTAACTCATTTTCTAAATTTAATTATTAAAAAAAAATCTTATATGATATTTTTGAATAATTCATTTAAAAAATTATTATAAAATTTATATTTTATCATAAATAAATTTTTTAATATAACGGTGTCGTTAAATCTTAAGTATCTTTGTTTGTATAATAGAAGTTTGAAGATCACACTAAATTTAGGGGTGTATTAGATTCATTGTGCAGAAAAGTGAAATTTCATTATGAATATTTACATGCTGAGACTATATATATATATATATATATTTATTTATTTTAAAGTTGAAATATTTTAGTCAATTTTATTAATTTGTAATATGCAATAATATAAAATGTTTGGTAATACTTTTATAAAAATATTTAATTTTTTAACGATTTTATATACTTCTTATTATATTTTGAAATTTTAAAGTAAAATAACTTTATTTTATATAAAATTTTGGAAATCACTTTTATATAGAGATTTAAAAGAAAAAACTTAAAAATTAACTCATTTTCTAAATTTAATTATTAAAAAAAAATCTTATATGATATTTTTGAATAATTCATTTAAAAAATTATTATAAAATTTATATTTTATCATAAATAAATTTTTTAATAGATAATTTTCATTATCAATTAATAATTATTAAGAATAATGATATAAAAATTTAAAAATAAATTAATGAAATGTGCATACACTGATATACCTCAATAGCTACATGTACATTTTAGGGGGGAAAAAATACTTTGAATGCCATATATTAATAATTACGTACGTACACATTCAGGGAGGCTAGAGCAGGAAGCGTTGTTTTTAACCCACTTGAAGAAAGAGTAATCTGATTCTCTTTGGGTTTAGGAATTTTAACAAATAATCAAATTGAGTATCTAGCATTATGGTGGGGTTTGGAATTGGCTTATTCCAAAAGTCTTTGTAAATTGTTGGTTTTCGGAAACTCTATGATTGTAATTCAGCCGATTATTAAATTCTAACAAATAATCAAATTGAGTATCTAGCATTATGGTGGTGTTTGGAATTGGCTCATTCCAAAGGTCTTTGGAAAACAATGTGCAGTCCTTTTTTTCTATTTAACATTGAATCAAGTTAGCAATGAAATTTTTTCATTTTTTATTTGATTAAATTTTATCTTAATAAGGAAGCTGAATCAAGGTGTGCAGCGGGAACAAGGAGCACTACAGATCGATGGTGATGATAATATAATCAAAGCAATTCCCTAATGATTAGAAATCATATGAATATGAGAATTTGTTTTCGGGGAGAATTAAGTATAGTATTTCGAGTTGATTCATTAATCTTAATCAAGCCTCGCATTTCAGTGGATCCTTATTTAATGTGAGATTGTGGTGGCGTTTGGTTGATATGGAGAGTCGTGCCACCGTGGACACTTGGATTGTTGATGTCATGTTGAGATGGTCATAGGACAGTGGGAGCAGGAATGATTTAATTATAATTAAAGCAATTTGAATGTGTGAAGTTTCATTCTTTGACAGTGGGAGCAGGAATGATTTAATTCTAATTAAAGCAATTTGAATGTGTGAAGTTTCATTCTTTGTGTTCGATCCTCAGTTTGTCGGTGTACTTGATTGCATTGAAACTCTTTCCATAATGATGTTTGCACATTTGGTAGGAGTGATCATAACAGATATTAATGGTGCATGGTACGAGAAAGTTGCAAGGAGGGTCGGCTTGAACATATTTATGGAATGTGGAGGAAAGTCTGGAGGTAGAGATATTGCAATCAGAAATGTAATTTGTCGAATTTGTAGTCACTTCTGGCACAATCTGAAAGTCATGGAGCGCGATTTAGGGGATGCAGAGGAGGAGCTTGGATAATAGCATAATCCAAGGCTCAAAATGATTTACCCTCCCAACGTTTGGCTTAAGATGGATCGCCTCGCCTACAACTGGAAAATGAAATTTTTTAGTTTCGAGTTGAAAATTTTGAAGGGTTGAAGAAGGGCATGGTGTTGACGATCGTATCCAATAATTCGAAAACCACCCAGTGCAACTCGAGCTGGAAGAGAAGAGAAGATGGACGAGGAAAACAACGATGGTACTTGAGGAAAGGAAATCATTGTAGATCAGCTCGAAGCGGAAGCAGATGGAGTTCAGGTTGCTCATTTCTTCCAAGAAATATAAATTTTTCAAACCTTTAGTTTTTAGTTATGTTATGTAATGTAGATATGCAGTTTTTGTCGGTATTTTTTTAGAGGATCTATGGGAGGAACCAATTCCAAAATGTAATATGTAACTCGAGGAATTAATTACGATAGTTTGATATGGAGGTTTTGGATAGCTGAAGCAGATTGTTTCGAATATGATGTACAAGGTTTTGGTTTTCAAACCAAGCTTCTATAATGCAATGAATATTTGTTTTTTATATAATAAAAAAAAAAAATACATACGCATTGCTTATAGGGATAGAACTTATAGTGATAGAGTGTTCTCTTAAAGTACGAATGTCATTAGTTTGAAATTTTGAGGAAAAAAAATCAGTCCGATCTGCAGATAATTTTAACAATTTAAATATCCTTAAATCACAATTATTCAAATTAAAAATTAAATATACCAATCATCTCAAAACCCAAAATACACTTACAAACAAATAAAAATAATGAAAGCTTTTATTATAGCGTTTGAGTGAATTTGTAAACCATTCCATTAATTCATGCACATTTCTTTAAATAAATGATTACTAACACTTTTATTATTGATACACGTGAAGCGTTTGAGTGGCATTGTGATGTTGTTCGGGCTAAGTGACTTCAATGCAAGGCTATCACTTTGACGCTTGCATTGGTTTAATGTTGATTGTGTTGTGTGACTCGAATTCTATCGACGTGAGTGCTAATCTTGTGCCATCGTTGTTAAAGGTGGTGTATGGTTTCTGTAGATATTGATATATAGATATTGATATATTGTTTCGGGTTTTTGTTAAAATTCATATGTATTTTTAGGTATTTTAATTTAAAAATTAATTATGATTATTATATATTATTTTTTGAACAAATATTATATAAAATTATAATAATGGTGTAAATTATATTATTACTATATAATAATAATAATGTTATTAGAAATTATATGTATTTTTAAATATTTTAATTTAAAAATAAATTATTTAAAAAATTATTATTATTATATAATATTATAATAATGAAGCTCCAAGGGATAGTTCAATTGGTCGAGTTCTTGTTGCTAAGTATTTTGCTAGTTGGGAGGTTACGAAGTGAAATCTCTTCGATGTCCTTGAGGTTAGGCTTTGTTTGGGGTGCCGACAGATAGATCCCTTCCAGTTGATCTGCTTGGATTTTCCTATGGATGTAGCGGTCACCCAGTGTCTATGAACCATTCTTTAAAAAAACTATTATAATAATGACATAAATTTATATTATATAATAATAATAATAACAACAATAATATTATATAACATTATAATAATGATGGGTGGCAAGAGGGGAGAGATTCTTCTCAATCTTGAATGAATATAAGAGCTGAAATATGTCTAGGGATGGGTCTCAAATCGAATTACCTTGCCTAAATGTATGGGATCTATTTTGGTCTCTAGCTGGTCAAGGATAGGGGGGTTTCTTTTACTATAATAATATGTGATTCTCTCATCATAAGTAGACATCTCCTCAAAGGATCTTTCCCTTCCAATAATCAGTTATCTCTCCTTTGTAGAATTAGAACCACTATGGAATCCTTTGCTCAAAAATCTTATTACCATATTCTTTGATGCCAAAACATGGAAGTAACCGCACAAGAAAATAGGGCATGCCGTATTGAAGCAAGGAAATATGAAATCAACAGATTAGCAAGGATGTAATCTATCCCATGATAACTCTCCATATGCAAAGTAGGTCTTATCATATCAGGTGGATGGATGAAATAAGGTTTCATGAAGTGAAAATGAAGTGCCTCTCAATGGTGCATTTATTGTATTCCTTTTCCTCCCATAAATATGGTGTATAGGGATGGCGTCAAGATGTCGTCACTGGTTGCAAGGTGGAAAAATGTTCGATCGTAGTACATTAGAGGAAATTTCAGCCTAAAAGTGGTCTCCTAAGGAAAAATCATAAAATAATAGTTAAAATTATAAAACAAGAGTTATAATTTTTTGAGGAAAAATAATAAAACTACTTTTTTAATTGTATTTTTGGCTTATCTCCTTATATTTTTACTCAAATTTCAAGTGTAAACACTCGTTGGATGTTGAATTAAATTTCGCATCGAACGAGTACCCATTATGCATACTTTTGAGAAGACTCATGTTGATAAAAATTCACGTATTTTTAATGTATATGAAATTTTTATCAATGTGGGTCTTCTCAAAAGTATGCATAATGGGCACTCGTTGGATGCCAAATTTAATTTTGCATCCAATGAGTGTCTACACTTGAAATTTGAACCTATAAGGAGATAAACAAAACATACATTTAAAAAAATTATTTTTTTCTTCTTTTCCCTCCAAAATATTTACATGTTCCTCTTTTTAAATTTGAAGGATTTTGATTGGTTTACATATTATGATATGGAAATTATGTGAAAATTTCATGGACACTTTTAGGCTAAAATTTCCTATAATGACATTGGCAACCTTTCATATCCCAAGTGGAGAGGACGGATCCAAATTATTTTGTGGCATTCCTTATGAATATGCTCTCATTTGAATTATGGACATTGCAATGTCAATTGGTTATGGATTAAATTGGTCGTTGAGCCAAGGTGTAACATGGGCCACACCTCCCAATGCATCACTCACTTGTGATTAGCCCATCACCAACTCCACACCAATGAACTTACCAACCCAGTTCGAGTCCTTGTCAACCTTACCCTTCTCTTGCACGACTCTTCGTGATCATCAAGGAACGAGACCGCTGGGTTGACATCATATCGGGTCTCCCTTCGACTATTGATCTCTCTCCACAAATCTTGATCATTGATCTCTCTTATCAATTCTCCACCAACCATTATCACACTTTGTGCTTGGTCATGCGTCATAGTCATATGGCTTAGCGATCTGGCCTTAGAGCCATCCCATACTCGCCTTGATAAATCTTGCCACGACCATGGATGAGGTTTAAAGGGGCTATGGATAATGCTTCTGACTACACCATTTGTTAAGGGGATTTGGCCATGGCTTGACTATGGTAGTTCGAAGCAAGACAAGGAAGGCATATGTTGTTCAGCCTACATCATGCCAATGTAAGGGAGCCAAACTTGGCTCGGCTATGGTGGTTCTACCCAGATCTTAAGCTATGAGCAACATGTTCAAACTTGAATCTGATGGTTTAAAGAATATCCACCCTTGGAATTAACACCACCATAGATGGAAGGAAGTGCCTTAGTGGCTTTACCATGATTAGGGGACTTTTTCAATCACCTTAGCAATGGCTTAAGTGTGTCGCCATGCGAATATAATCATACTTGTAGCTCACTCACAGGGATGACAATAATGCATGTCAATCTCCAATTCCACCAATTTATCAAACATATATAGAGTCATATTTAGCCATTTTTTACAGGAAATCATTACATCCAATATCCTTACAATACATAAGGAATTCAACCATTCATGTAAAAACATATATGGAACTAGGCATTTAATATGGCATAATATTTTTAACCTGTGTATCCTGCACTCACAAGGGTGTACTAGCATCTAAAAATACATAAACACAAGTACCAACACATACAAGCAGGACTATTCATTAGATATTTGAATCCTTGAACTCGAGGAACCAATTATCCCTAATGATATTAACATTAAGCTAGGCATTGATATAAACTCATGTATGAAGGCATCGTTGTAAGGCCACGACACCAAGGGAACATGCTTCAGAGCTTTAAAGCTTACAAGCACAAGAAGATCAACTAATCTTCTTACAAACAATGTTAGAATGAGTATTCATGTTCAAATTTCCTAGCTGGAATCACCAATGAAAGGTCACCGCATATAATAACATGCATCAAAACAACATTTTATTTCCATTACGAGAAACTATAAGAAGTCATGCAAAATCGATTCAACATTTCAATGAGAACTCAGTAGCAAGGAAAACATATAAACACGTATCTTAATTTAACACTAAAGTTGGGAAACTGAGATCGAGACTATAACTCTCCACCAAACCATAGACAAGCCACAACCAAGTATTTCTTGCAGTTGTCACCCTCGAGTCAGATTACAAGGTTTGAGGTGGGGTGCTTATGAGTATTTTTCGTCAACCAACACAACTAAAATAAGATGTCGTAAGGTCCTCACAACCTTCATCCACCAGCTAAGCTCATTATAACTCATATATTTTAGGTAGAGGCATAGTCATGTCAATAATTCATTTTGTAGAGAGCTCTATATCATTTTTAGAAGAAGAGCCTCCACTCTAATGAGGGTTCAATAGTGGTCAAGTTGTCTATGGGTGAGAAATCAATTTTCTAGATGGTTTTGGTGAGTCAAGCACTATATTTGCATCCCCAGGGCACTCATGTTGGTTCAACATCCCTCCCAAGCACCTATGCAATTCTCCCCAGTTCGTCAGGTTCATAACCACAAGCTTCCAGTGGATCCTTCCGCCTTACAAGCAAGCCTTTCTCTCTAAAACCAATTGTGATCAAGCCTCCTGAGAGGTTTCCACAACTAGTTCCCCCTTCTTCATGGATCAATCCAGCGTCAAGATTATTTTTCGATTTTGGCTCTCTCTTTGTGCTTTCCACCCAGTGAGCCCTATGTTGTGTTCCCCTTCTCTAATGTTCACTTTTCCCTCCCCTATGCGCATGTCTGGAACAAGGCCTAAAATAATACCCTCCCACCCGCGCCCTTCTTCCAAAATTGATTAATTGCCTTTTCCCTTCATGACTTGCACAACAGCCCATCACTTAACAATGTAGGCCATGATGCTCTTAATTTTTTGTCCTTTTCTTTGCTTATGGTTGGGCTAAATAACACTTGGGCCATTCCTTCCATTTATGTTGGATTCAGTGCACAGTCAACACATTAATTTGCTTCCTTCCAACCAGGATTGTTATTAAATAACAACCATTTCCTCAAGCAATGGAATATGTGCACCTCTCATTTAAAAATAAGTATAGTTATTTACAAAAGATAAATGTTAACCAGGGGTTGTTACACACTCTCTCAAATAAATCAATAGGATCTTTCTCTAAGAAGGTTGATAATATGAAAGTTCATACTGCAGGTATATTTGATTCTTTTTCTCTCTATATTAGTATCAATTCTATCCAAGGGGCCTATTTCGGTCATTTGCAGTACCTCTCTCTGCCTTTCAAGTTTCTTCCTAACTTCCTTTTGAATACTCTCCACACACAATCTCTCTTTTGTGTTTATAGTCGGGATACCTCGTGGTCTTTGTGTGAGTTCCCCCCCAAAACAACCTCTGGGAAATCACTCTTTGGAGGCACGTTGGCCAACAAAATGTGAAGAGGCTTTGTGGCCCACTCTCTTTTAGTCTTGAGGAAAGGAATTATAAAAATGCGGTTGGTCTAATGCCATTCAGTGACTCGGCTCAGCATGGAGAACCAAGATAATTCTAGCTTAGGATTGGGACGTCCATGTCACCTTTGACCTCAGCGTCCTATAGAAAGAAATGAAGGGTATAACGAGATAATACATCAATTGAGGAAACATAAACTCCATCTTGTTCCTCCTGTAATAACAACATAAATTACAGTCCAAAATGAAATAGTTTGAAGAGGAAGTTCAATGGATTCGGCAACAACTAGAGGACATGCATCTTTAGCAAAATTTTGGAGACAAACACAACACTGCAAGCAGTGCTCTATAAGGAAAATCATACATGATGTCCATTGACCCTCCATAGAGGACTTTATGTCTTATTTCTGTAAATGTGATGTGTTTTGTGGTCAATTATGTAGATTCTATAGTTGTAGTACTTTATGCAAAATGTTTGATTAGGATAGTATGGTAAGACTCAATTTTGAAACTTAATATATTCCTTGTAGATTCAAACTGCTAATTGCAATTTACTAAAATAATAGACTTGAATCTATTCTAACAATTTGCGTAAACCAATTAAATGATCACGAAATCACAAATCATAAAAGAGTAAAAATTCAATCAACACATTACATAATGATTTCCTGGGGAAATCCACAGCTAAAAACCCCGTTATTTGTATGTTGTATTATTCAGAAAATATGAAAATATTACAATGATTTTCTTAAGCCAGAGCAACCTCTACACTATCTCTATCTATCTCATTGCTTCCTAGACTAACTCTGGCCAACATTTAGCCAATTTCCTAGCCCTCCAAGTTGCTACTCTATTGCTATATTCAATGAGGAATTGGACCCCTATTTAATAGGATTTTTTCTCCATTGGATTGTGCAGTTCCTTTAGGCTCTTCCTCTGACTTCATGCACCATTTGTACAATTTGGATGATTATACAACTGATAGTACATTGCCCTTGATTTCCAATATCAACTGGGTAACTCATCTATCACACATGCATGAGTTATTTATGGTTGGTTTTTCAGTTAATTGGTTGATCACGGAGTACACACCCCACTACTTGACCTCCTACTAGTTCCTCCAACAGTTGGAACTAATTTAACTTAGTTTTACTGAATTAATTAATTACAACTCAAATTAAGCTCAACCTATGCTATTAAAAAGTAGGAGACACTCTACATGACTCAATTTAGGCTCTCATCTCGAATTAACTAAACCAACTAAGTCAAACTAACTTATTTAACTCGTACAAGTTGTCTTGTAATTTGGAATTACAATTTTCTACTAATTTAATTCGAGGGAAAAATAAAATTAAGAACTTCTTGTTGTATTTTCAATACTCCCTCTCAATAAGAAAGGGATTCACATCTACCCCGATCCAGCACCTTTGGAATGTATTCCATGCAACACCTCTCACTATTGTTGCTACTACTGCAATATATAAAACTAAGAATAATAAATAATAAATAATCACTGAATCAATTTGCAACTGTCTACTTGGAAAATGGTGTTGTTTTTTACTCGTCTACTGAGCCTCTTGCTTTGCTATCAACATTTATCTGCACTCCTAAGTATGTGACTAACATTCATCCTCCTGCTACCGAATATTGTGGTCCCCCTTATCAAGGTAATGATCCATGAGACAAAAACACCTCAATGGACCCTGCCCAAATTTTTACACTTTTGGGACCATTTCTTCACATCGCACCACCTCACATTTGGAGGTATGGATGCATGTGCTCCCTCTTCCCACTTGGCTCAAAATCTCTTCCTACTGGAGGTCTATGACTGGTCCTCTTCATCATCATCTCAAGGTCATCCCAGCTTCCAATTCGTTGAGGGTTCTTCTTGAGATCTAAATCATGCTCTCTCACAACCACAACATCTCTAATCCAGCCTTGCTCCTCAAGGTTGTGCATGCATCTTCCTCTACTGTGTAGAGGCTCTTGATCCTAGAATAAAATTACTTCATTTGACATGAAGCAATATGCTTGAGGTAGTCTTTCCCATCTCTGAATACTACCTCATACCCTTTGTCTTCAATCCTCAATTTCTTCATCAGTTCAACTTTATTGGCTTAATTTATATTATCAAATAGCTTGTTGAGAGTTTTTGACATAGCAAAGGGAGTATATTTTACATGTAGTTTCAAGACTATGTGGTCTCTCACACCCTCTAGGATGATCCTCCTAGCTCTTGCTACACACTTCTTCCACTCTGCTATTTCTTTAGCGTCATATGTTGGAGGCTTCGAGATATCATGAGCTACGAATTCCTTTATCCAATTATCTTCCAAAATTTCCTCCATATTTTCCTTCCAAGCAATGTAATTCGAGCTACCCATAAGGGAATACTCGAGTCTCGGGCCATAGAATGACATCTTTCTAGCTCTGAAGAATGATACTGCAAATTAATTCACCTACAAGGGCAACTTCGAATTCTTCTCTTCTATTTTTATTTCAACTCTGATACCATATAGAAATTCCTTGTAGATTCAAACTGCTAACTGTAATTTACTAAAATAATAGACTTGAATCTACTCTACCAATTTGCGGAAACCAATTAAACAATCGCGAAATCACAAAGCATAAAAGAGAAATAATTCAATAAACACACTACATATTGATTTCTTAGGGAAATCCACAACTAAAAACCCCGTTATTTGTATATTGTATTAGTCAGAAAATATGAGAAGATTACAATGATTTTCTCAAGACAGAGCAACCTCTGCACTATCTCTATCTGTCTCACTTCTTCCCAGACTGACTCTGGAAAACATTTAGCCAATTTCATAGCCTTCCAAGTTGCTACTTTCTTGCAATATTCAATGATGAATTATGCCGCTATTTAATAGGAATTTTCCTCCATTAGATTGTGTGGTTCCTTTAGTCTCTTCCTTTGACTGCATGCACCATTGTACAATTTGGATGATTATACAACTAATAGTACACTGCCCTTGAACTCCAATATCAACTGGGAAACTCATGTATCACACATGCATGAGTTATTTATAGTTGGTTTATGAGTTAATTGGTTGATCACAGAGTACACACCCCACTACTTGGCCTCCCACTAGTTCGTCCAATAGTTGGAACTAGTTTAACTAACTTTAACTCAGTTTTACTGAATTAATTAATTACAACTCAAATTAAGCTCAACCTAGGATCCTAAAGTAGGATACACTCTACATGACTCAAGTTAGGCCCTCAAGTTGAATTAACTGAAAAAACTAAGTCAAACTAAATTAGTTAACTTGTACAAGTTGTCTTGTGATGTGGAATTACAATTTTTTCCTAATTTAATTCAAGGGAAATTTTAAATTAAGAATTTATTGTTTCATTTTCAACATTTCCTATTACGATCTGAGCACAAACTTAATCAAATTTCTAATCATTTTTGTCAAAAAAATTGTTATGATAATGATGCAAATTTATAAATGGTTGGATAAAGTTATCACATATAATTATAATGGTTTATGGTATACTAGATTTTATTGTAACTGAATATACTTTTAACTATTTGTGATTTCATTTCATTTAATGTAAGTAAAATAAATACATAATATTATTGCTAAGTTCATCAGTTAAAATATTTTATTCATTTTGGCCAAAGCAAGGTCATAATGGGCAAAGCGTTGGGAATTTGAGAAGCTAATATGTGATTCTTCATAAGGCATAAATCCAAAGTCATAGTCACAAACCTTTTAGGTGAAGTTGGCAATAAGCATGCCAAAAATATTTATTGACTCTTCCCACATTTCCTTCCTATAATCACTTCTTTTGTGCTAATTATATGATGACAAAAATACAACGAAACTACATCAAATGTTGTTATAAAAATTGAAAGAGAGTGAGAGAGATTTCACACAACAAAAAACACACTCATTTTCTTTTATTGATCTCGATCGTTACATATTTATAGTAAATAAATCACTAAGTACAACACATATAGATATCTAATACAACTCACACATAGGAAAACAACTACTTCTAGATTGATACCTAGGGACTCACAATGACAAATCACAACAACCTAAAACACATGGAAACATTACTTCCAACACCCTCCCTTAATGCTTACATGGAACAAATATAGATAACACATATTACAACAAATAATAGTAATATTTGTCTGGTTGGTCTTCATTAGCACTTACATCGACTTTGAAATCTTGCAAACACCGCTCTTTCTTCACTACCACATCTTTGATTTGTCACTTGATCCATTTAATACATAACCCCTTCAGACCATCTTTGACGTACTTTATAGAATTGACGCTTCTTGGCTTCCCGGAGCATGATGGGTCGGTCTTGATACTGAACCATCCTATGGACATACCTCCATTTGTTGAACACATCGTCTTCTACTAAATTCACCAGTTATCTAGGAAGGCAGTCTAGGTACCGAATGTATTAAGAATTCAATTATACAAGCTGGCCTCTTAAATAGATAATTAAATTAACATGTAAGTTAATGTTCCTGGCTCCACACAACACCATCATCTTATAATAGAGTATACAAAATAAAATTAGTGATATGTTCTTGTGTCACCATATGCATCAAGAACCACCAAATTGAAAACATGTTACTATGTTCTATAATTAGTTCTTCATTTGATTTTTCACATTACACTTGGAAAATAAAAAACTATAATGCAAAACACACCACATAATAAATTTCAATCCTCTAAATATCAAACTGACATAAATATATTAGTGTTGAGAAAATCAATACATCATCTCCTCCATGGCTCTGTTTAGAAAAGCATGCCCATTGTTATTGGCCTTGTGTAGAAAACGAGACAGTGTAATTGATGGATGAATTGTAACGCCTTGGATAATTTAGAGTCAAATAAATATCTGGAAACCATAATTATGTTCCCATGAGCCCATTTAATGACATATCTACATGATGTGTCTGATCTGCAGAATTTTGAGTCCTAGTCTCCATACTTGTGCCTCTTGTGACCTTTTTGGCACAATTGAGTGCAAGAATTGTATTGAAGAATCAATATTTGATATTTCCTTGGTTGCTTTCACGGAGAATATAGTCACATTGGAGACCTGTTTCCCGAAACCTCACGTTACTCGAAAGATGAGCCTCATTTTTCTTCTTTAGCCCACAACAGTTGTCTGCAACACATCTATAGCATACTGCAGCACTCAAATATCCTAGGCTTACCATTGATTGATAATTTTTTGTGCTTTGTAATAATAGTTTACATTGAAAAAAAATTGGAACCTGAACATACACTTCTCAAATTACAATTTTACATGCGCTTTCAGGGAACATGAATCTGTGAAATTGATCTCCTTCGCATTCCTCATTTCAGCAGTATTTTCTTGAATCACGATCGAACTATTTCACTAGAGAAAGACCCATGAATCAAACCCTGCAGCCAAATAGAATATTGCAACAACCATTGTGAATTATTCAATTGGAAGCTCTACCTTAGACAATGACTACCTATAGAACGTGTATCAATAGGGGAATTTAACTTGAGCTCTGTTTCACAGCAATCATGGTGGTCGAGTTTCTCGTTGTGTATTTTCTCTAACACCATGATCACCAAAAATACCAGTATCCATTTGATATAGAGATTCATTTGATTAAATTCACTGATTGTGGTTCTCCCATGACTTGGTCCCACAGAAGCGTATCTGATTTCGAACCCTATTTCTCTTTTTATCGGCTCCATCATGGCCCAACTCTCTTTCACTACGAATCATGTTTTTGATCTCATATCCTTCAGGTAAAAAGGTAGCCGCAAAACCGTAATAACTTGCAGAGGCACAAACTGTAGTAGCGGTAGATAAATACCCCATTCCAGATGTTTTTAGTCGACAACGCTTTGGGAGAAAAAGTACATTAAAGAGGTATGCAACCACAATCAATCGTATCTGCACAGGTACCTTAAATTGTTGGTGTATTTAAATAGAAATGAATAAAATCACATCACTCTGCCCTGATTACTATATTCCTTTGACAGCAGCTCGTCAACAATACTCTTGGACAATGATTTCACAGTTCGGTTCCTTCTCACAATCATGTCCAACAATCTTGCTTGGACTCCAGACCTACACACAAGAAATAAATCTACACATAGAAAAATTGAAATCAAACACTCAACTTATGTATTTACATAGGGTCACTCAACTTATCTATTTACATAGGGTTAATAAACTCATGGCTTGTAATATTCCCAATTAGCCATGAGCTAGTTCGAATATTAAATTTTGTTTTACTACTTTGTTTTATGAATAAGAGGAAAATGGAGGTCCATAAGTCTCCTTAATAATGAATAAATCAATGCCAATGTGAAAAAGATATATCTTGGCAGCTTAATTGAGCACCCTTAGGTGTGAAGAGGGGCTGGAACACCTTGACTTGGTCAACTTTGACCAAATCAACAACATTGTCATGGAGGAGTGGCCATCAATGAAAGACAGCGCGGTTTTAGATGGAGATGCTTTGCATGGAAGTAGTGCCATTATTGGATGGGGCTTAGGGTTTGGAAGCTCATATATTATAAAAGGAAGAGGATGGCATCCATATTGAATATGTTTATGTATTTGATATTTTGATATATGGTCTGTTTAGACATATAACTTTCTCTTGTTGTTTAGGTGAGATTGTGTGTTGTTTAGCACTGGGTGTTCCTGATCAGGAATCCCACCTCTTCCATTGAGAAGCTCTTGTAGGAGTCTTGTACTACATTGTCCACTTTTAGGCGTAAGGCCAAGCTTCATATTTCATTTACAACGCAGATCTTGTTGAGGGTTGAGTTGTTTTGCAGGTTGCAGCAGTGGAGACCATATTTGGGTCACATCATTACTTATTTTCAGTGGATAAGGGTTCATTTCCATTGGGAGGGAAATAAGGAAGGCCCTTGAGCATATTTTCATATCTTGGCATTAGGCCATTGATATATTTTCCCCTACAATGCAATTTATTTCCAGATCTGCGTTATTTTGTAGGAGGAGTTGCAGGGTGGTTTTGGCACACCATTTGGAGAGGTTTTCTAAAGAAGGGACCAGCCCTTTATCTAGAGAGTCTATTGGAGGAGTCTGCATTATTTTTCATATCATATCAGCCACACTTTCCAGATCTATATTTTGTAGTGGATCTTTAGCCCTATGGCTTAGATTCCCATCTTGTACATGATGCTTTGCTGAAAACCCATAAGGGGTTCTTCAAAGGAGGTTGTATAGTGCCTAGATCTGTATTAGCCTATCTTTTGTGGCATATATCAGCCCTAGATCTGTTGTGTAATCATTTTTTGTAGCAGTGCCTTTAAAACAGCATTGTAGCATCCTTCTAGCTCTTTATATATAGCAACATCACCTCTTTTGAGGGATTTTGTCCATTAGAGGCTTGTTCTTTCTTATTATGCATCTCATGGCCCCTTTCGTATGCATATTTTGCTATTTTTATAATGAATGAAAGGTCTCCATATTGGCCTCTTGCTTTCAAGTAATGTTTTCACTGCTATTTCCATGGTTTTGCACTATATTCCTGCTTTTCCCATTTGGCAATACTACAGTGGTATCGAAGCATAATCTCAGCACAGCCTGTGCATCTTGAAAAGCCAATATGTCATCTAAATAAGGAGACCCTCTTACTGATAGAGAGAATAGGTATCAAAGAAGAATACACCCGAAGTTTGATTATACAAATGAAAAAGAAGACAAGGGTAAAACCCCTTTATCTGGTGGAGAAGATGAAGAGAAAGAGTTTCCTAAGATTCTTGTCAAAGCTATGCAAGACATTGCTAGAGAAATAAATGAGATGAGGATGGATAGATACAAGGAATCCCCAAAAGTATCTCAACATGGTGAAGACTCTGACATTTCTCATCACTAGAGTGATCAACCAATGTAGCAGCAACAAGTTTCCCAATGCTATACAATGCCTACATTCTTGGCAGTGGGAAATGAAGGGTTTCAAGAACAAGAATCACTTGAAGACTATTTCATGGAGTATGAGTCTCAAAATCAAATATTCAAGGATCACTTGAGTTTTCAATAATTTTTTCAATTCAAGGACAATAGGAGACCTAGACATCACAATAGAAGTGGTGGATTCATTCATAATCATGATCTACACCACACTATGGGTAGATTTTTCCTACCCAACTTTGATGGGTCATCTAAATGCACTGCAAAATCATGGGTAGAGAAGCTTGACATCTACTTCGAGTTGAAAAAAGTTCCAGAAATGGAGGCCATTAAGATAGTAGCACTGCACCTTGAGGATGAAGCACATGATTGATGGTTCCATGGCTTTTCTACATTGGTTCATGCCAATGTGACTGCATATTCAGAGTTCACAAGGAGGCTGGTGGAGAGGTTTGATAGAAGAGATCCTAAAGCACCATTCATGGGGCTTATAAAGCTAAAACAATCAGGTAATCCAGAAAATTATATTTCTGAATTTTTGAGACTTTCTGTTATGGTTCCTGATTTATCTATAGCAAGAAGGGTCTATCTGTTCATTGATGGGTTATATGAACCTCTTCATGGGTTGGTTAAGTCTACCAAGCCCACTACCCTTAAAGATGCCATTGAAAGGGCTAGATATCTTCAATATGCCTTGCCAAAAGCAAAGGCAACATTTCAGCATAAGCCCTCTTTTCCAGCAAAGGGAAAAGATGAGAAAGCTCCTCTTTCAAAGGAGAGCCAAAATAAAAAACCTCATGATGATGATGTCCGAAGAGATTTAAGGAGAAGGAATATTTGCTTCACATGCCAAGAATCTTGGGCACCCAAACATAAATGTGCAGCAAGAAAGGCACATTACATAGAGGTCTTCTCAGATGATGAGGAAAGATGAACCAAGAAGATTTCACCACGCTGACACAACAGGAGATGAACCAACACCATCAGGAGATGGGAATGGGGCATTTGCTCCAATTGGACAGGCTCTTGCATCATTGAGAGGAGTACCTAAGTACTTGAACTTGAGGGTTCAAGGTTCCTTCTTATTTCAGAGGGATTTTGTTTTGATTGACAGTGGGGCTACCCATAATTTTATTGATGCCCAACTAGTGCAGAGGAGGGAAATTGTAATATTCCAAATCTAGAACAACTAACAAGGCATGACTGGAAAATGCATTTTCCAGTAATGGATGCTATAGGAATTGAAACCTGGACCTGGATCCCTTAGAAAAATGTGTCTAAGTCCTGAATCTAAGAGGAGGCTCCAAATAAATCCTTCTAGAGTGGTTAAACAAATCTCTCACTCCTAGATGTCCTCTAAAAGTGCCTGATGAGGGACTGCAACAAATGTAAGCACATATGATGGAATGACAACGTTATTCTTATAACTATGAGCACATGAAGAGATATATAGGCAACAAATATATGATATAGCATCAAATGTATACAATAATTGGAGGAATCAATCACTCTATCTAAGCAATGGAAGCCTCAATAGACATGTACATGTCAATAGATAAACCCTGCTATGCAAGAATGTTATATGGCCAAAATAACACAGTTATTGGAGACACTGCAACATACAAAATGGAAATATAATGATATGAAAATATCAGCTCAAATAAATATGGGGGAGCAATCTCTCAACCCCTGAAACACTAATACAACAATAATACACAATCCTTAGAAGGATTGGCTGCAATACATGTACAAATGGCAAATCTGCAGAAATGTTGAAGTTGCTGGGTAGCAGTTGCAACTCTGAAAATAACTGGAGATGGCTGAAGATGATGTGAAATCTGAAATATACCTCCTCCAACAGATCTCTCGAGTGATAGGCTGATCCTATCCCTGCAGATCTCTTCCTCCAATATGGCGGTGCAAGCCCTCACTGCAAATGCACTCTAGAATAACGCAGTCAAAAAGCTAGACTGCACTGTATGAGATAAGAAATGCTTGGCCTGGTGCCAAATGTGTGCAATCATCTCTAAAATCTCCTTCACTAATCTCCTGGAGGAATAGGAGCTCCCTCCTCTGAAATATAATCCAAGGAAAGGTGTTGCGGAACCCTCCATTGCAACACACAGCAACACTGCACAATCTCCGGCAAAACTGTGTTGATGAAGTTGGCTGATTGTGCTTCAGATCTAGACCCTGGCATCAAGCCAATTCATTCTCAAAGGCTACAACGCAGTTTCTCTCCCTAGACTGCGTTATTTGCAAAAGGAGAATTTGCAGGGTTTTTTTTCTGCATTTTGGAGGAGAGATCTCCGGTGTTAGGAATCTTCCTCTCATTGTAGTGATCCATGGATTGGCCATCCAATCCATGTTGGTTTCAGATCTAATATACTGTACCATTGTATTATTCATAAATTTCTGAATCATTTTGTAGATCTGCAGTCTTAGTTCTCATATCTACTCTCTGTGCTTCATGTTTTGGACAAAACCCCAAGGGGAATGTATAGATCAACATTTCTTGTACACAAATCTATATTAGATATAAATTTTTATGTACATATCTGCTATATATATGAATATTAATAAACTACTGCTTCAGCCCCTAAAAATATCGATGTCATGGTTATGCAGTATTTTCTCATGGTTGTAGCACCTCATTTCTGAGGGTTTTCCCTGTATTGTCTCATTCTTTCTCTTGTACAATGTATGGGTTGTAATGTACATATGATTTGTTGGCTTACATATAATTTTTGAACCTCCATATCAGCCTCCTAATGTGCTTTAGTGGATCTATGTTGTTTCTGAAGCAGTCCTTCGCATAGAGTTGTAGCCCCTCTCTTTAGGTGATTTTCAGCTAGACTAGTTTGTGGGAGATCTGTTTAACCCACCTAGTATGATTTGTTTCTGCTCTCCTTTTGGATTTAGATCTTAGATGAGCTGATCTAAGGGATCCAGGAGCTGTAAACTCATTTCTATGCACAGTATTCTCAGAATTTCGTTATTTCAGCAGGCTTGCTGAGCTGTTCCAAATTTGGAATATTACCGTGGTATCAGAGCATGATCTCTGGCTCAACTTGTGAGATAAAACTATTAGAAGCATAAAGAGAAGAAGCAGAGATCAGGATGGCCAGAATGACAGAAGAAGAGATCTCCTTAATTCTCTTTCAAACTATGAAAGGCATCGAAGAAGATCTTGAACATATGGAGGAAGAAAGATGCAAGGAAACTCCTAGAGGGTTTCAAAGAGAAGAAAGATGCAGTGAGCTCCAAAAATCAGAGATTAGAAAGCTGGAGAAGATTAGATTTGCCTCATCATGTTTCGGATCCACGAAGGACCTCCCTAAGGAGGATGAGCAAATAGAAGAGGAAGGCCCCTGCACTTCCTATTCTCATCAAGGAGACAAAAAAAGAAGCAGGAGAAAGACTCCATATTTTGGAGGAAAGAAGGAGGAGAAGCTCTCAAAGCTTCTTCCTAGATCTGAAAAGAACACCAGTGAAGATCTCAAGAAGATCAAGACGGATATGTATAGAGATTCTCCAAATAAGTTTGCATCAAACTTTAGATTTTCACACAGTGAGTGTGAGCATGCCGCCACACACTGTGATGTACAGCGCAGTCAGAAGCTCAGACCTGCCATGAGGGAGATGGGAGAGAAAGGAGAAATGACTAGGAGGAAAACTCTTAGTGATTTCTTGAAAGAAGATGAGTCTCAAGCCTCGAAACTCAGAAATCAGTTCTGTTTTTTAGAGTATTGCAAGGCCAAGGTGAAGAGAAGAAATTAGAGTGATAGATTTACTCTATCTACCTTTGAAGGATCACCTACAAGATCAGCCAAATAATGAGTGGCAAAGCTAGACACCTTCCTGCAGCTACACCAAGTCCCTGAAGAAGAAGCCATCAGATTTGCAACACTACACTTGAAAGGTAAGGCCCCTGCACTTCCTATTCTCATCAAGGAGACAAAAAAAGAAGCAGGAGAAAGACTCCATATTTTGGAGGAAAGAAGGAGGAGAGGCTCTCAAAGCTTCTTCCTAGATCTGAAAAGAACATCAATGAAGATCTCAAGAAGATCAGGAGGGAGATGTATAGAGATTCTCCAAATAAGTTTGCATCAAACTTTAGATTTTCACATAGTGGGTGTGAGCATGCCGCCACACACTGTGATGTACAGCGCAGTCAGAAGCTCAGATCTACCATGAGGGAGATGGGAGAGAAAGGAGAAATGACTAGGAGGAAAAATCTTAGTGATTTCTTGAAATAAGATGAGTCTCAAGCCCAGAAAATCAGAAATCAGTTCTGTTTTTTAGAGTATTGCAAGGCCAAGGTGAAGAGAAGAAATCTGAGTGATAGATTTACTCTATCTACCTTTGAAATATCACCTACAAGATCAGCCAAAGAATGGGTGGAAGATCTAGACACCTTCCTGAAGCTGCACCAAGTCCCTGAAGAAGAAGCCATCAGAGTTGCAGCACTACACTTGAAAGGTAAGGCCTATGCTTGGTGGAAATTTGAGTTCCTTCCTTTTAGAAATGTAAATACTTCATCTTACATAAGTTTCACTAAGGCATTAGTGAAAAAGTTTGATAAGAGAGTTCATGGGACACCTATGGTGAAGTTAAATGATAAGACTCAAATAAAATCCCTACATAAAAACACAAATCCATTTGAGAGGCCCATGGAAGATGCTAAAAACCTGCATCATGCCTTGTTAGAGGCAAGATTTCCCTCCCATACCTTTGAACAAAAGAACAAAGAGATCTCTTCTTCAAAGGTGGATCCTATCATTATGAGGTTGCCTAATTTTGTTGCAGAGATAAAGGGCAACAGCGCTGTCAAATCTAGAATTGATCTTGCACCTCAAGCAGAGGAATGAGGAGCTTTTGCTCCAACAAGAGGGATTCTTGTGGCATGGCAAGAAAATCCCCAAGATCTCATGTATGGAGATTAAGGCGCATTTCATGATCTACATGTGCCATCAATGAGAAGGTGTAGAACCATGGAGACACAAGGAGGAGATAGGAAAGAGAACCAACCTCATTCCTATCCATTGTAGAAGGTTGATGCACCTAAGAAGGTGATTGGATTTCACAGTGGAAGCATGGAAATTTTTTTTCATTCATATATTCAGTCATCTCTTGTTGAGGATGTTTCATTGCATGGAGACATTGCACCAAGGAGACCACTGGATCAGCAAAGGAGGATGAGTGCTTCACCTGTTGAGGCACCAATCATTGATTTCAAAAGAGTGGAGACCTTGGAAGGTCTTGGTATAGCGCTGAGAGTCTTGGGTAGGCTCAAGGAGGAGAGAATCATTCTATGAACATCATCCACACCCACTCTCATTTCAGTTTCTGCGTTGTGGTAGGAGAAGCAAGGGAAGGATAGCAACCTTCCCACTTACACATTTGGCATGGGATCTGTCTATGCACATAACTCTTTGGAAGAGTTAATACAGTCACCTCTCTTCTGTACGAGGATGGAAGGGGACTCATCTATGAGCTATTCCCTTTGCATGAGAAAAAATTATGGTAAGGGTATTGATTATTTTGATTTATCTAATTCATGTATGCATCCCTTAACCATATATGTGCAGGATGTTGCTCCAAGGAGGAGCATTATTTCTTTCAGGATGCATGGTCTAATTAAGGCCATGAGCATTGTTGATGGCCACTCCCTAGGAGGACTTGGGGAGGAATTTTGTTTTGGATGACATACTCACATTGCCTCATCCATCATTCACTTCCTCCAAACTTATGAGGAGATTGGGGTAGCAAGCAAGTGGTTGTGAGACCACACATTTTTTTAGTCTCTATTGGAGCTGAGAGTCAAGCTGCATTGGTTACGCATGAGGGACCATTTTCCTTCACATTTGATACATACGGCAGCCAGCATGATTCTCATTTTGGCTCCTTATGCTTCTATTGTTCCTATTCTTAAGAGGAGCATGTGTGGGAGAGAGACACATTGACTGGATGTGTCCCTTGGGGGAGAGAATCCCCATATTTTTTGCAGTACATGCTCTAAAGGGAGCATGAGAGATGATATGGCTGCCACAATCACACATTTTTTTCTTCAGTAGGCAAGCCATATGAGCTGGGATATGCCTCTCACTGATATGGGAGAGGAGTCTTTCTATGAATTACCGAGCTGGGAGGTGATTCATTTCATTTGGATGATAGCATGGAGACCCCCAAAGAAGGAGGGGAGATTTTGTAGCACTCACCTTGTCAGTTGCTTGAGGGCAAGAAACACTTTTGGAGAGGAGGGCTGTAATATTCCTAATTAGCCCAAGCTAATAGGAATATTTAAATTTTGTTTTATTTTCCATTTATGAATAAATGACTAATGGAGGACATGTAAAACTCCTTAGATTAGTGAATAAATCAATGCTCAATGTAAAAACAAAGCTATATCTGATCCATTTACATAAAATCCACTTGCATGTGAAACAAGATTGAGCTATTTGACTGGGTCAACAGGACCAAATCACAACACAGTCTAGGTGCATTGAACCTCCTAGATGAACAGCGCAGTCCTAGAAGGAGGACCTCATGTGAAAGGGGTTAAGTGATTCAAGGCAGTTTAGGGTTTGGGCAAGCCCTCATATTATAAAATGAAGGAGAGGGTAGCAAGAGAAGGTTTTTGAAGATTATCATTTTTGAAGGTATTGTCTACTCAGACATCCCTTGTTGGGTCTTCATGTTCAGGAATCCTACCTCCTTCCTTGAGTAGCTCTTGGAGGAGACTTGTGCTATCTTTTCCACATCAGGCTTTTAGACCAAGCTTCACCTTACACCTAAAATGCTGCTCCTGTTGAGGGTTGAGCTATCCTTGTGAGTTGCAGCAGTGGAAGACACTAGATCTGTTCAGATCTAGCCTATACTAGTGGCTCTTTTCAGTGAGTGTGTCTTTTAACCTCCTGGAAGAATTCATTAGCTGATTTTTCTTTAGATCCAGACCCTGCAATCAGACCAATTCATTCTCAAAGGCTACAACACATTTTCTCTCCATGAACTGCATTATTTGCAAAGGATAATTTGCAGGGTGTTTTGTCTGCATTTTGGAGGAGAGATCTCCGATGTTAGGAATCTTCCTCTCACTGTGGTGATCCATGGATTGGCCATCCAATCCATGTTGGTTTCAGATCTGATATGTTGTACCATTGTATTATTCATAAATTTCTGAATCATTCTACAGATCTGCAGTCTTAGATCTTAGATCTACTCTCTGTGCTTCATGTTTTGGACAAAACCCCAAGGGGAATGTATAGATTAGCATTTCTTGTACACAGATCTGTATTAATTCTAAATTTTTATGTACAGGTCTGCTCTAGATCTGAATATTAATAAACTTCTACTTCAGCCCCTAAAAAAAACGTTGTCATGGTTATGCAATCTTTTCTCATGGTTGTAGCACCTCATTTCTGAGGGTTTTCCCTATATTGTCTCATTCTTTCTCTTGTACAATGTATGGAATGTAATGTACATCTGATTTGTTGTTTTACATCTGATTTCTAAACCTCCATATCAGCCTCCTAATGTGCTTTAGTGGATCTGCATTATTTCTGAAGCAGTCCTTTGCATAGAGCTGCAACCCCTCTCTTTGGGTGATTTTTAGCTAGACTAGTTTGTGGGAGATCTGTTTAACCCACCTAGTCTGATTTTTTTTGCTCTCCTTTTGGATTTAGATATTAGATGAGCTGATATAAGGGATCCAAGAGTTGTAAACTCATTTCTATGCATATTATTCTCAGAAGTGCGTTATTTCAGTAGGCTTGCTGAGCTGTTCCAAATTTGGAATATTACAGAAATACCCACTGATGCTTTTGAGGTATTTTCTGTTTTGGTCCCAGGAGATATAACTATGCAATGCATGTATTATGTTCCATCCTTATCAGTCACCATGGGAACATATACATTGATTGATCACTTCTTTTTGGTTGACATACTTGACACCAATGTGATATTGGGTGTGCAATGGTTGATTACTTTGGGGAAAGTCACCACAGATTGGGAGACTTTGCAAATGGAATGGGTGGATAGAAAGAGTGGCAAGACTCAAATTATTAAAGGCATGCACACATATCCCTCACATGCAACTTCCACATATAAATCAGAGATGGATTTTTGCAATGGAAGCAAGGACCTAACAGTCCCATCTATTATGCATATGAGATTAGTTCATGGGACATTATTATTTTGTGGCAAACCACCTGGGAGGTCACTTGATTCAGATTTTGTGAGACATATCTCACATCATGATGCTCCATTCATAGATCCAGGAGGAATGGGAGCATTAGAAGGCCATGATACAACACTGATAGTCTTGGGTAGACTCAAGGAAGAGAGAGACATTCTCCCAACATCATCATTACCCACTCTCATTTCAGATTTTGCGCTGTGGGAGGAGAAGCTTGGCAAGGATAGCAACCTTCCAACATATACCTTTGGCATGGGAGATTTCAAGGAGAATGGAAGCCATATGACAGATGTTCTTTTTTATGATCATCAGTGTTGTCACTATGGAGAATAGATTCATATTGTAAATCCCAACTGTTGGTGGATAATTCAAAGGATCTTTTCACATGTATGATACTTGATGAACAACTACATGAGGAGGGCTATTCATTCTAATATGGAGTCATTTATTATCATGGTAGGATATTCTTATCTAGAGCCTCCAAGCTCAAGGAGAATTTTCTACAAAGAGCACATGAAGAATTCCTTTTCAGCCATACTTATTCCATGAGGACCTACAACACTATCATGGAGAGCTACACTTGGGAAGAATTTGAAGAGGAACTATATCAACATTTTCAAAGATGCATGAACCATTTGGAGTTGGAAGAGAGACATAACTCAATGAAGGAGTTATCACAGCCACCTCTTTCCTCTTTTGGAATGAGAGAGGACCTGTCTATGGACCACTCCATTTGTATGAGCATAAATTTTGGCGAGGAACATGCTTATGTACATAATGTTTTATTTGATGAATATTTGCATTCCGTTACCATGTATATGCATACCATTCCTCCAAGGAAGATAATCACTCCATATAAACTTCATGGCCACCTTTGGGCCATAAACATTTTTTAACATGGCCCCTCCCTTGGAGGACATAAGGGGATGTTGTATCATTGTGGGTGCACTCCAAAAGCACCAAACATGTCTCGGACTTTCAGCCATTGTGAGAAGACTTGGGCAGCAATTAAGTGGTGGGAAAACCACTTACCATATCATTATTTGATGCAGTCAGGAGATTTGCTACGCTAGTTCCACATGTGGGACTATGACCCACCTCCATTTTTACAAATTTCTATTTGTATGTACTTAGTTTTGATCCCATACATTGATGATGTGCTTATTCTTTTTATGGGAATGAATGTAGGCAGGATGGGAGGAATTTATGTGCCCTATGGGAGAGAGATTATCCATGTTAATTATGTTACATGTTTCAAGGAGAACATTGGGCAACCCATGTTTGTTTCATTGGAACTATTGTCACCTTGTGGGATGAATTATTTGCATCTCATAAGAACCTTGGAGGAGCATTTCATGGAGGGATGGATTGGGAGATACTTAGCTTATGAGGGATGCTTATCACATGATAGTGTCATCAATGGTGGAGTATAAGAGTTGCAACACTCACCTTGTTAGTTGCTTGAGGACAAGAAACATTTCATAAGGGAGGATTGTAATATTCCCAATTAGGCATGAGCTAGTTGGAATATTAAATTTTGTTTTGCTACTTTTATTTATGAATAAGAGGACAATAGAGGTCCATAAGTTTCCTTAATAATGAATAAATCAATGCCAATGTGAAAAGGATATATATTGGCAGCTTAATTGAGCACCCTTAGGTGTGAAGAGGGGTTGGAACACCTTGACTGGGTCAACTTTGACCAAATCAACAACATTGTCATGGAGGAGTGGCCATCAATGAAAGACAACACAGTATTAGATGGAGATTCTTTGCATGGAAGTAATGACATTATTGGATGGGGCTTAGGGTTTGGAAGCTCATATCTTATAAAAGGAAGAGGATGGCAGCCATGTTGAATATTTATGTATTTGATATTTTGATATATGGTTTGTTTGGACATAGAACTTTCTCTTGTTGTTTAGCTAATATTGTGTGTTGTTTAGCATTGGGTGTTCCTGATCGGGAATCCCACCTCTTCCATTGAGAAGCTCTTGGAGGAGTCTTGTACTACATTGTCCACTTTCAAGCTTAAGGGCAAGCTTCATCTTTCATTTACAGCGCAGATCCTGTTGAGGATTTAGTTGTTTTGCAGGTTGCAGCAGTGGAGACCATCTTTGAGTCACATCATTACTTATTTTTAGTGGATAAGGGTTCCTTTCATTGGGAGGATAGTAAGGAAGGCCCTTGAGCATATTTTCATATCTTGGAATCAGGCCATTGATCTATTTTCCCCTACAACGTAATTTATTTCTAGATCTACATTATTTTGTAGGAGGAGTTGCAGGGTGGTTTTGGCAGACCATTTGGAGAGGAGGTTTTCTAGAGAAGGGATCAACCCTTGATCTAGAGATTCTATTGTAGGAGGCTGCATTATTTGTCATATCAGATCAGCCACACTTTCCAGATCTATATTTTGCAGTGGATCTTCAGCCCTAGGGTTTAGATTCCCATCTTGTACATGGTTTTTTGTTGAAAACCCTTAAGGGGTTCTTCAAAGGAGGTTGTATAGTGCCTAGGTCTGTATTTGATCTATCTTTTGTGGCATATATCAGCCCTAGATCTGTTGTGTAATCATTTGTTGTAGCAGTTCCTTTAAAACAACGTTGTAGAAGCCTTCCAGCTCTTTATATATAGTAGCAGCACCTCTTTTGAGGGATTTTGTCCATTGGAGGCTTGTTATTTCTTATTATACATCTCATGGACCATTTCTTATGCATATTTTGTTGTTGTTATAATGAATGAAAGGTCTCCATATTGGCCTCTTGCTTTCATGTAATTTTTTCATTGATATTTCCATGGTTTTGCACTATATTCCTTCTTTTCCCATTTAGGAATACTACATGGCTCCTTACATCTTCCTAGCCCTTCCGTGAAGGATTCAAGCCAAAACAAGCTCTTATACCATGTTATAAAAATTTAAAGAGAATCAGAGATATTGCACATAACACTAAACAAACCTATTGTATTTTATTGATCTCAATAGGTACATATTTATAGTATATAGATCATTGAGTACGATGCATCTAGATAGCTAATACAACTCACACATTGGAAAACAACTACTTCTAGATTGATACCTAGGAACTCACAATGACAACTCACAATAACCTAAAACACATAGAAACATTACTTCCAACAAATATAAACTTAATCACTTATATACTTCCATAGTAATTTTATTTTTAAGAAAATACCGATCATTGTCAAACTTCCTAAAATCATGCAACATGTTTTACCGTACAAATTCCACCTCATATTCAAACTACCTAATAATATCATGCAACATGTTTTACCATACAACTTCCACCTCGTTTTCTTCCACCCCAAGAATATAACATCCCTGATCGAATGATTGATGACTCTTTTCACTATTTTCATATTTTAATTTATGTGTTCCCATATGAAAATGACATCTAAAAATTGAATAATGCTTAAAAAAAAAAAACTCTTATAATACCATGCTTATATATTTTTAACTCATGGAAGTTCAAGACCAAACCATACCTCCCAATTGCAACTTCAAAAATCACACTCACAAAACAGTAAGCAAATGTGCAATAACTCCCATGCTTGTCACCTTCTCAACTCACACATAACTAGGGCTAGGAGCAACACAACTCACTTAGTCCACAATCTGTTGGATCTAGGTGTAATACCCTCACCCACCCCTTCTTATCCAATGAATTATTAGTACTAGGTGCATGATGCCTACTTATGACTAAGATAAGTGTGTTGTATGGATTCTACACTTCATACTCGCCACTTACATCTCCCCTTAAACATCATTGTATGAAGTTTGCATAACATATAAGTCACTCCAAATCCGTTCGAGGGTGACATGAGAGTCTCCCATAGTATCCTGTTAATAATTAACATGTGCTATAGCCTTATGTTGAAGCCATTTCCATTATTTAAATATATGGTTTTAGTCTCCCATTTTACCCTGTTAATAATTAACATGTGCTATAGTCTTATGTTGAATGTCATTTCCATTATTTAAATATATGATTTTAGCCTCCCATTTCATGTTTAGTGACATGGCATTAAAATTTGTAACAATATCTTGATCCATCCTATATTTTCATCAAACATGAAGTCATTCCCTTATCCAATACATCCATCCTCTCCATTAAAAATCCATTGCTATGAAAATTAATTATATGCAAGTGCTACATAATTTTACACATCTTAATTCATTTTAAGATCCTCATTCATCTAGTGAAAGAGTACTCTTATAAATTTGGATTTTAAATGCACTACCTAATAGTTTCGAGTGACACCTTCACATTTTGAAAAATATTGTAACGGCCCATGATAAATGGGAGCATGTCAATGAACATCAAGAATATGAAGAAGCACATAGGTGAAGGTTAATAGTTTCGAGTGACACCTTCACATTATTTAAAATATTGTAATGGCTCATGATAAATGGGAGCATGTCAATAATGTATAAAAAAAAATTGGTGATAATCACATTCAAAAATATTTTGTTAATTCGTTTCGAATCAGTCAGTATGATTCATCCTCAAGACAAAATGATGAACCACACTGATTGGTTCGAAATGCGTCGACAAAATATTCTTAGATATAATTATCACTTAAAAAAATAATATACATTTTATGTATCATATAAGCAAAATTCCTAACAGGTCAATAAACTTGACATCAAGAATATTAAAAAGCGCATAGATGAAGGTTATAAAGGAAATACATGATCGATATACAGAGATACCGTGGATATTTTTAAGATATACAGAGATTTTATGTAAAACTTTTATGTATGATGTATAGATTTGTAAGGGAATTTTGGGACACGGGTTTAACGGTCGCTATCTTCATAGACATGCTCTTAATGCTAACGAATATTTGAAAGATGTATTCATTTTTTTAAGTTGTGTTTAAAGAAAAGATACTGCTATATTAATTTAATGTATTAATAAGTTAAAGGTGTTTAAGATTAAAAATAGTGTTTAGCAAAAGTTTAAGAAAATAAAACTAATATTTAAAGTGCAAGTAAGTTTTTAAAATGTAAATTGAAAATTGTAATTTTACTTTATTATTATTATTTATATTATTTTAGATATTTAGGTTATTTTTAAAAATAAAATCATATTAATGATTTTATTTAAATATTTAAGATTTAAAATACAATTTTATTAATAATCTTATCTCAAATGTTTAAGATTTTTAAAACAAAATTATATTAATAATTTTATTTTAAATGTGTAAGGCCATTATCATTAAATAACATCGTATTAATGATATAAGGTATTGTAATATTTTGTTTATTTATTTAATTTTTAATTTTTTTTGGAAGATGAAAAAAGGAATTTTATGGTAGATATATATTAAAATATTATAAGTTAAATATTTTCAACTTTTTAATTAAGAAAAAAATAACTTATTTTATTATTATAATATTTATATATATATATATAACATCTTACTCTACTTTTAGTTTATAAGAAAGAATGAAGATGTTATGAGTAGAATTTTGATCTAAGTTGATAGGATATAAGCTAAAACCAATTAATATTTTAGTATTATGTTATAGAATAATATATTTAATACCACATCAATTGCTTCTAATTATACAAAACAAGGTCGTAAAAAAAATGTAAATGTGGCTTGCGAAATAATAATATGTTTATATGGAGTTGAGTGTATTCAACGAATGAGAATATTCATTATAATAATATGTATTTTATGGAGTTGAGTGTATTCAATGAATGAGGATATTCATAATTAAAGGAGCAAAGACCTATGTGGATGATTGACGATTGTAGAGGGACTAAGTAATACTAATTCCCAATTTTTTATTAGTGTTCATTACTATGATCCTAAATTTTAGAATGAGAATTATGTAGAGTTTGCAAATCAAAGATTTTGAAGTTTATATTTTATAAATTTTGTTTAGATTTAATTTTTTTTATTTTATTTTTAATTTAAATTTGTAATTTTTTTATATAATTTTTGGTGGTAGCAATGATTATGTATTTTATTTATCAATTTTTTTCTAATAAAAATAAATAAATAAATTCAACTTTAAAAAATACATTTTTCAAACCTAAAGACCAATTACAAGATTAAAAAAAAATAAAAGTAAAAATGTAGTTCAATTATTGTTTTTTTTCAAAACAACATATATAAATCAATTAAATGATTATATAATACAATAATAACACTACCTATTTTTGTAAAATTGAGAGTACAATAATGATGTTGTGCTAACATCCTTCTTAATTCATTGAAGCATAACGGGAATGATAATTATGGTAGAGAGTTGAAGTGATTAACTTGTGTTATTGTAGGTACAATATCCCAACCCTCGGTATAAGGTGGGGTTGGAAATTGGGCTTTTGATCCCTCAAAAAAAGTGTTTTGGGTGTGTTAGGGTGCAAGGAATTCATGTATTAACATGGAAATTGGGTTTTGACTTCAAAGTATTATTAGAAGAGGGCAAAGGAATGTTGCTTTTCCAATTTTAACTTGAAGTAGAGGGGCGTGGGTGTTAATTTTTGCAACTAGGGTCAAATTACACTTTGGAAAACTCAGATGGTCGAGATTATAATTGCATTAGATTCCTATTTTCGAGAGGACCGAAATCGACCTATAAATCGCCCCAATCGGTTAAGCAGAAGTTAAATTCTGAATCATTTTATTGAAATGGAATGGGTCGGCCTAAGCACATGTGGAATTAGTCAAGTTGGCCTCAACCCCAAGCGAACACTCACGAAAGCTACAAATAGAAGTGACCTCAAGCTCATTGTCACACACTTGCTCAAGTGATCTTCTATTTGCATTATTTTTCTTGGTTCATCTATTTTGTTTTGGCTCGCACAGGTTTGACAGAAGGAGTTTGCGCAGGGTATAGAATCACAGGCGAGAGGCTCGCTCTAATCTAGGGATTTTGATGTCATAGCTGCAGGCACAGTGTGGCAAGGTAGCGGCTAGGGCTTTAGGGCCTGATGAGGTTGATCTGTGCCATAGTCGCAGACACAGAGTGTCATGTCTGTGGCCAGGGAGCTATAGATGCTAGCACAAAGTCTCAAGGGTGTAGCTAAGGGATTTTTGACCAAATTTGGGCTAGATCGACCTCAGTTGCTCACGCAATGTTTCATCCACATAACCACAGATGCTCGCAGTCAATTTTTGATAGTGTCTTGGATTCATATCTAGGATTTGAAAGTTGATTTCAGTTGGCTTCAGGGACATATTGGATCTGTATTTCTTATTGTTGTATATCTACAGATCTGTATGTCTATTATGTATACTTCCGCTGCATATGTATTGGCTTCATTGTGCTCTCTGCTGAAATTTTTTTATGACGATCTACTGAAGAAGAAGATTTGAAAGGGTTTCCCCCTTGTCGGGTTTTTCCCTGGTCTTGTACTAATTTTTTATCTCTTATGGTTGTGTTGTTATCATTGCATATATTGTTCTATCTTCACTTACAGTTTATTATTGATTACACTACTAATAATTGGATACATTGATTATGAAGTGTTGGAAATACTGAGAGGGGGGGGGGGGGTGAATTATTATTCCTTTCAATTATAGCATTATTTAATCTTCAATTATTATCAGTGTTTGTACAATGATAGCAACAAACAAGAGGAACACAAATGCACACAGTTTTTAAGGTGGAAACCCACTTCGGAACAAAAACCACATAATGCTTTTCTAATAATTCTTTAATATTCAACTCCAATTGAAAATAAAGCTCCAACTTCCTAGAATCTAGAAAAGAATTCTTCTACAGCTCCCATTGGATGGACGCTCCAACGCCCGATATTCTTCAGTAGTAACTGAATGGATGCCCCAACACCCAATGAGCTACAACTCACCCTAGCACCACCCTACCACCCTATAGAAGAATAAAAGAAGAATGGACTCCCGTACGAGGGAAAATGGTCCACTTTACAATGATATAGAATGATGCAGAAGAAGAAGATATACTAGACCATAACCCCAACTTTGACATAACCACCTAATGATGATCCTAGACCTCCCAACACTGCCTCTTCAACCCTTGGCAGATAGACACTAGTACAAAATGTATTTACAATGACTAAGTACAATGATACCTTTACAATGATTGTATGTAGTGCTGCCCACTTGAAGACTTCATATGATGAAATTCTTACTGCTGTTATGCACCTTGGTTGCTACTCTTGTCATGCTACCCTGTGTTGCACCTTGTTTTGCTTTTCTACTGTAGAAAGTCTGGTCCTTTGCAATCCTTGACAACACATGATCTAGCTTGTTCTTGCCTTCTAGGAGCTCGATATTGAATCTAGTTTATCTCTGTTATTTCAGATCCTAAATATCTTATTTTTGGTCCTATAGTAGTACTATGAGGCGTCTTTCCAATGCCACAGGTCTGACCCAATTTGGATTCTTCAAGAGAGAGTTATGCCCAATTTCTCACATTGCCCTAATTATGGACTGTTTCAAAAGAGCACACTTGTACGGAATTCCACGTGTCATTGCTTCTTCATTTGCCTCTAAAATTGATAGAGAGAAAACTACAAATTGTGCACTATCTGCCACTTTTTACATAATTCCAATCCGATACTCAAAGAGATAGTTATGACAATTTTCCCAAGGTCACTTCTTTGAGATGAATTTCAAGAGCCTGCAAAAACCCTTACTTCCACAGATCATATCTCCAAAAAATTTGTGCAACTTGATCTGAAATTTGTACTGCAGCTTCCTCAAGATTTCGGCTTCACCTCATAAAAATTTTAGTTTCTGAGCCTTGGTAGAAAAAAATTTAGAGCGAAAATTCCACGATGACCTGTTTCAGATGGCCGAATCCCATGCATAAGGAGGAAATGAAGATCACAATTTATATGAATGCTTAACTTGAGAGGGGCTTCAACAAGCGAACGTGGGAGGGATTTTAGGAGCTTAAAAAAATATTAATTATGACTTTTCAATGACCCATGCCCCAACCCCATGGGGTTTTAGCCCACTAACTGGGGTACAAACTTGAAACATGAATATCTCTCAAACCGTGAAGAATTACATGGCATGCCATATATCAACGGAAACATCTCGACAAGTAGAAACCATCAAAAGCATTATTGACCCAGAATATATTAATTTGATAGGTCAAAATTCCCATGCAATATTGGGTTAGCCCTTGGTGCTGCTTGGGTTGACATCAATGACAACCACTGATCAACATGAAGAAGTATTTTGGGCTAAAGTAATTGATACAACATAGAAAAATATGAAAATTTAGCATGGTATCAGAGCTGAAGTGAAGGACAAGCCCAAAAGAAGACAAGCATTCAAGCCTTCATTATCAAAAAGCAAATCTACAAGCCAAGGTCAATATTTCTTCCTCTACCTTCAAGGAGCATAAAAATTTGGGTGATGCATCAAAATTTGTTGCATGGAAAGTTAGGTTGGAGATCAAATCTGACAACAATGATGTGTTGGAATACATTCAAGGAAGGATGTCTAAGCCTCCAGAAAATGATTTTGCTTCCCTCAAGAACAGGTACAAGAAAGGTAAGTCCAAATAAAAGAAAATTATAGCTTATGGTTTACAATATCACTTACTGATCTGAAATGGGTGGTTGACTTGTTATGCTATGCAAGCAGCTCCCACTCAATTAAAACAAATTAAGATCTTGCTTATGCATGCATGTGCGAAATTGCATACTTGAAACAGGTGTATTTGTTTTAACAATTTTAAGGCTTTATGTGTGAGGAATTAAACATTTGTTTTTACTAATTAAAAGCATGTACATCAAACATAAATTGTAGCAAATTAATCATCAACATGTAATAGAAAATTTAATAAAGGAGTTCACCCGTATGTCTTGGGCTACGTCTCCTTAAGCATATGTCAATTGACTTGGCTCTTTGGGATTAAGATGGAATTTTTTTTTACAAGTTACTACTCAAATCCAATGGTTGTTTGAACTGTACCAATGGGTTTAGAATACCATCATACCCTGGATTGACTGCTATATCTCTAGAAATGGACCTAGGCTCCCTTAGACTTGACCTCTTCTGTCGGTGTCCTTAAGTTTCCCTGAGATTAGTTGTGGCACAAACTCTCTTAGAAGTTATTTTCTGTCCCTAAAACCTTTTCTACTATCTCCAACACATTTCAGTCATCCAAAATAGACTATTCATTTGCTCCAAATGAGCTCTGGCTCCCTAATCTAGGCCTCCATCCACTAGTGGCTATAGGCTCCCTGAAACTTCCCTATGGATTCTTTGGCTCTAGAAGTCTTAAAATGGCTATGAAAATCCCTCCAATGGATTCATAATGTCCAAAATAGTCATAATATACTATTCATTTTCTAAAATTGGCCTCTGGCTACTCTGGTTATGCCTCCAACACTTGGTGGCACCCTATGGCTCTAGGCTCACTAAAAACTTCTTTGTAGCATCTCGGCCTTCAAATGTCTCCAAATGCTTCTGAATTCCTTCCATTAGATTCATAAGGTTCAATATAGTCATAATAGACTATTGGTTTGCTGAGAATGGCCTCTGGCTGCCCTGGCTAGGCCTCATTCTCCCGCTGGCTCCTGGTGGCCCTCGTGGCCCTTGGAACTTCTCTGAAGAAAAATCACACTCAAAGTTTCTAAGTTGGCTATGTAAACCTCACCAATGGCTCCAGAATGCTCCAATTAGTTGATAATGACTCTCGTTTCACTCTAAATGGTTGAAAATTGAGTCTCCAACTCCTTTCCCCAATTTCACCTAGGAAAACTCCACTAAAAGTGGAGAACTCCACTTAACTGGAGTCAAAATAGCCAAATCCGCCCAAATTTGGGCGTGCTCCATAAATTCCGCCATCACTAACCATGGAAATCAATGTTGTGGTTAGGGTGGCAACATTCACACCCCAAACCTGGCCCTGACCGTAACGGTCAGCGGAACCACAACCTAAACCACGGGATAAGGTTTTAACTCTGGAGTTAAAGTCGTGATTAGCGGAGACTGCAGGGAAACATTAACTGTGACTGTTGCATGTGACATGTCGCAGGCTGTTGGTGGATGTTTAATTATCGAAGAGTTACATTTTTTGGTTGGTGTTTATTGTTATGGTTAGATTCCATGTCAACAGCTCGCAGAGACTGCTGGTGGGTTGGGACCGTTGGCGATCCCCAACCCCCAATACGAAATGCAGCCAACGTTAAATATAACCTTTGACCATTGATTGTTAATATTCAATGTGTAGCATGGGTGGTGTGGTGGGTGCCTGCTCTACCAGAGGTCATGGATTCGAACCCTGTGGACCTTCCAAAAATTTTACAATGCAGTTCAAGGGCCACATGGCACCTTCCAATTGGCCCTCCAATCCGTGCAATGAATAATATTGTGCCACATGTCCTCTTGCAATTGGCCTGAAATGGAATATTGTGGGGAATATTCCAAGGAATATTCCAAAAATATTCCCTGGAATATTCTTTTTGGCTGACTGTACCTTTGCCCAGTCAACCCTGGTCAAATGTCAAAATTTGCAATTTGCTGGACTTTTCAAAACGCGATAACTTCTTCATGCGGTGTTGGTTTTTCGAACCGTTTGCGGCGCCGGAATCAAGAAGACTATATCTATCTAGTCGCTCAGTTTCGGCACACTTTTAACACTTTTAATTTGAGCTATCACTTATGTCTTGATCCAAATCTGATCACTTACTTTCATATGTTTTGAATTTAAGAAATTCTAAAGATATGTATGAAAAGTTAGCCATCATGTATGAAATCAAAAATCTAAATTAGATCATCACCTTGAGAGATAAACTCAAGTGAATTAAGATGAAAAAAGGAGAAGTTGTTCAATCATACATTATGAGGATCTCTCTTCTCATAGATCAAGTGCAAAGGGTTGGAGAGAATGTGCCTTACAGAGAACTACTAGTCATGACTCTTAGAGGTTTCCCTCCTATTTGGGAAACATTCATTACTACAATCAGCAACAGCAATGTCCTCCCATCATTTGATGAAAATTTTGGG
Source organism: Pinus albicaulis (assembly GCA_034641835.2). NCBI lineage: Eukaryota > Viridiplantae > Streptophyta > Pinopsida > Pinales > Pinaceae > Pinus > Pinus albicaulis. The sequence goes on along the minus strand of CM076572.1, from coordinate 439,331,568 downwards.
AAGCTTACTCAAGAAGAATCAAGAATTATAGCAAGAGGTAGAATTCAAAAGCATGAAGAGGGATAGGTTGTTGCATACATCGGTCATGACAAAAGGAAGAGGGAAAAAGGAGGTCCTTCAAGGAAGCCTCCTTCTCAAAATTCAAAAGGAATGAATGACATATCATTATCCCATATTGAATGTTATAACTACCACAAGAAAGTTCATTATGAATATGATTGTCCTGAGAAGAGAATGAGGCCACGACACAACACCAGAAGCAACAACAATAATAAAAGAGGAAAATACAATCAAAGGAACAACCGAGATAAAACATATGAAAGAAGAAGAAGAGATTCTTTAAGTGACAGTGAAGAAGAACATCCTCCTCAAAAGAAGTCAAGGGCTCCCAAGTATGAAAGTAATGTTGTGAATAAATTTGAATATATTCACATTTATGTACTTACTAGTTCTTCTCCACCAGATTCATGGGAGAGTGGGTTGGTTGATAGTGAGGCCGCTCATCACTTATATGGATACAAGGAAGTCTTATCAAATCTGGTAGAGAGGGAGACTAAGCTAAAAATCATTCTTAGAGATAACTCCACTCATCGCATAAAATTATTTGGATCCGTTAAATTTCAATTGAATTATAGGTGTTACACAGTAATTTGTCACCATGCTCACTTCCCGTCCCTAATCCTAAAGTGCCCCATGACAGACCCTGTGCAATTTTTCCACCATGAAAAATATGTTAATACATCCCCTGAAGACTCAAGGAAAAATCCCTTGGAAGATTACTAAAGGAACTTGGTCAAAACCCTAGTTTTCTAGGTCAACGTTTTTTCTAGTTTCCCGCACGCTCTGATGGAAAGTTGACAGTTTTGGCTTAGCATTGTCAACACCCTTATTTCTTGGAAAACCACATCAATCCCCTTTCTGGAAGTGTTTCCTAAAATGGAGGAGAATCTTCAACCTCTAGAAGTTCCATGGCGACGATTCAGTTGTTAAACAGTGGTGATAGTGTCAAGCTCTCTGATTTTAGAGCTTTGATCTCATCCATGGGGGTTTATCCCTTAGAAAGTGGACCTTCCTCCTCCTTTCATGGGCTCCTAACCTCTTCTCCCTTCCTATAAATTGGTCCCCATCCTTCCACTACTTGTTTGTCATTGTTGGGTTGGTTTAAACTCTTGTTCCCTTTACATTCTTGCATTGTGATAACACCTAAGTTGTCCGAGAGAAGGAATTCTTTAGAGATTCTGTGAAGGAATCAGATTTTCACCAAAGGGGAGCATCCAACATCAAGGCCTGGCTTGTAAGCTCTCTCTTTTATATTCATTAATAAAACATTTGATGTTAATTTTCTATATTTTTCTAATCATTTCTGCAAATATTATGGTAATCCTTGACCTGATAGATAGCTAATGTTTAATGATTATTATGTATTGGATTACGTTTTTTTTTGCCTCTTGATCATTCACAGGTATTCGCGTGCCACCAATAGCAAGGAGAGAGCATAAAAGGATTGTGGATCAAGGCCACCATCCACAAGTTCGAACATAGCATCAAGAAAAGGTATCGTTATCTCCTTTCTTATCGCATTTTAAATATTAGCTAAGAAAGCTTTGCATTAGAAAGTATCTCAAGTTTCTAGACCCACTCTAGGGCTAGAGAGTTCGCCTCTATCCATAGAGGGGATTTATTTTCACAACAGAATTGGAAACTCTTTTGGGGAGCTTTAGCCTCTTAGCTTTCCTTTCCCAAGTTGATCTCTGATCAGTTTGACCAATCACTAAAATCTAAGTTTGCTTAGGTCTATGTTAGTTTTCATAGGCTTTGATATTCATTTCACTGTGTCAGGTCTGGTTTTGGTGTGAAACTCTTTTTTTTCGTTTTTTTTAGTGCCCAACGCATTTTTTTTCTTCATAGTAGTGCTTCCAGTGCTATTTTATATAGCACATATACGTTGATTCATCTTTTAGCACCCTTCTGCTCATCACAGAAGCGTTGATATCAGACTTAGGAAAAGTTGGTGTTTCCCCTTGTTTTTCCAGTGTGTCCTGGCCCCTAAAGAATGTATGTCGAGTCTCAATGACCTCCTGCCTATGTGTTTGTCTTGTTTGCCTTGTTTGAATGATTTTTTTCACTTCTTTGACTTGCTTATAAAATTTCAAGATTTTCTAGGTTATCTAGGTCAATTACCTTCCATTGGTCACTTGCACTTGTCGTCAAGGAATTGATAGTCTCTAATTTAGAATCCTTTTTCAACCGTTTCAAACACCTTTTTTCGCATTGTTTCTAACTTGGTTTGAAGTTGTTTTTCACATGCATTGGCCATCACTACATTCTGATCTCACCATCAATTTTGCATCAAACATAAGATTGAAATTTGTTTCATTTACAAGTTTGGAAGAGTGTGTCTTTTTCCAAATTCAAAAGAAAACTGAAAGTGATTTTTCGTTTTAGTTCTTTTATTTGGCAAGTCTTTATTATTTCAAAAAAAGAGAAAAACTATTTCATTCATGTATTTTTTAAGCGATTTTGATTGAGGTTCGATTGAAAGAAAGTGAAAAGTGTTTTTTTGCATTTCTTCCTTCATTTTGTTCATTTTACTTTTGATTCATTTCAAAGTAAAAAGTAAAAAAAATAAAAATCATTCTTTGAATCTTAGTGATAAAAGAGAAGTGTTTTCATTTGTTCAATAAGTTGCATGTTGGGGAAAGTGAATTCGATTTGAAAAAAATGCATTTCATGGTTTTGAACAAGTTTGGGGCAGCATCATTGTTTGCTGCACTAATTTGACTTTTGTTTGCGGAAGTTCACGGATACTTGCTAAACCTTTATGCCTGGTACACCCCTTTTTATTTATTTATTGTTTAAAATAAATTCCCACAAAAACATCCTACCTATGCAATTCTCTAGCCTCATTATCACTTGGTAAATTGTGAATTTTAATAACTTCACCTCTTCCTTCCTTGATCTTGTCTTGAAAGGTCATCCTGGTTGAATCGTCGAATTCACCTTGTCCCTCCTATGAAGGATCTCAAGAGCCTCCTCCTGAGGTCCCCCAGTTTCCAGTTGGACCCCTCGAAGCTCAAGGTGTCAAACTCGGGATTTTCATAAGTGTACAACCCATTTCATCTCGACCACTACCTCACTATTCTCCTTGTACAACATCGGAAGATTCTAAGTTGGAAAGCCCTGAACCGTCTGCACAGTTTACGGCTTTTCCTAAGAATCCGCTCTTTGATCTAGTTGTGGTCTCACCTCAACGGGCTTATAGTCCTTTTGATCAACCTGGTGTTCCCCTTTTTGCTTCTCCAGTAGCATCTCGCTCTATTTTTCGTTAGTTATTTCCCGGTGAAATGGAATCCAATGTCGATGATGTCCCATTCGTGAGTGCTCCTAAAAGTACTCTATAGGAAACCACTGGAATCTACATTCTGGAATTCACTTCATCTGTGTTTCCTCTTGAAGGCAAAATTTTCAGCCCCGCACCTCCAGATTCAGGAAGTGGAACCAAAATACCCTTTATTCAAGTTGCATCTTCACCTCCACATGGGTATAACTCTTTGGGAAGCCTCGTTTCAGGAGCTTCTGGAGCCACATCTCTATTTCTAGATCCTGTTTGGTCCACGGGAATCCCCTATCTTCCAGCCCATTCATCTCAAATTCGGATGCCACGTCTCAACCTATAGTCACTATTGGTTAGATGACTATTTCGATATGATCCTTTACCCCCCTCTCACCATCTATGATTATTGTGGTTCCACCATTCAGTGGACAATCTATGGCTTCGTCCATGCCTCAGGGAAGTATAATCCTCTTTACATACCTACCCTCTCGGGTGGGAGGCCACTGAACTCTGGACCTGTTTCAAGGGCGAGACAGCCTAATGCTAGTTTAAGTGGAGCATTGCTTTCACAATTGGAAAACATTGTCGTAGGAACTGCTCCTTCGAGTGATCAACCTACTTCAGCCACATTTGTCTATCAATAGCCCCACATTCAGTATTCTCAGGTTCAATAACCTCTCCAACAACCGAGCGTACCATATTCATATGTTCAACAACCTGACATCCCTCATCAATATGGTCAATTGCTAAATATACAGTACCATTATGTTCCTCGACCAAACGTCTCTCAACAGTATGTCAAACATCCACACCTTCCCACAGGTTTTATTGCGACTAACCCTCAGTTTGGTCTTCAAACCCATGGTCTTAATCTCCCTATGAGTCAATCTGATCCTCACCCGAATCAAACTGGTACTTAGTACCATCCACTTCCTCAAGGTCAGTACCAACAACCCCAACCTGGGCCTCATCCTGGTGCTCAATATCAGTAGATCCCTTAGTATTAGCAAGCCCAACTGGGACCTCAGGCTGCACCTTATGTTCAACAAGTACCACAGGCTGAACCCCATGTTCAGCAAGGACCTCACAGTGGACCCTATATCCAACAAGGTCCGCAAATCCAAATCCAGCAGGGGCCTTATCAATAGCCCCAACAAGGTTGTTATGTTTAGCATCAGTTGCAATAAGGTCCTTACCAGAAACGGCGGCAATATATGTATCCAGGTCAAAATCCGCCCTATTGGGGGAAGAATCCATATCAACTAGGTTGGAACCCCCGATAATTTTCTCCTCATCATCCTCCCTTGCCATTTTTGGCTATGTTGAAACTTTCGGATGTGTCAAAGCTTACAAATGACCCCATCCAACATCAATTGCATTGGACACCAGTTCCGATCAAAATCCTAGGAGATTGTCTTAAACTTGAAAGAAATTTAGGGGAAGACCCTTAAACCCATGTCATGACGTACCACTTATGGTGCTCTTCTAACTCTTGGGTCAATAATTCAATTCTTCTTCATCTTTTCCAGCGCACTCTGACCAGTACCGTGGCCAAATGGTATATTGAACTTCCTCGAGGTGTTTTCTTTGATTTTAACTCCTTGGATATGGATTTCCTTACTCGCTTCCAATTACATGTCTAATATGAAATTGACACCCACCTTCTCACCTCATTTCAGTATTCAATTGCTACTCACATATCGGATCACATTCACGAATGGTAGCATCGACGTCACCTCATAAAATTTGAGATCCTCAATCAGTTGTTGACTGAATGGTTTACGAAATCATTCGCTCCAAATATTGCTAAAAATATTACCATGGGTGGATGTGTCACAGAAGAGGAATTCATTTCCAGAGCTCAATACCTAGGTTTGGTTTATTCCCAAGCTGGAACTCTATACGAGCTCCTGCCTGATGCACCGCGACCTTCAAAAAATATGACACCATATCAGTGCCCTACTACACCTCTGGTTGATGGTGTTATTGGGGCAGTGGCCCATGCTAATAGTAGTGCACCCAAAGCTTCCTCAAATTCTAATTCCACTACTATCGTTGTACCCTCCACTCCTTCTAGTAACTAGAAGAATCATAGTAAAATATCTGAGGTAAATGATGTCCGATCTACTGTAGCAGAAAAATCTTCGAAAGGTAAGAAAAAGAGTAAAGGAAAATCAAAATCCGATAACCCTAAAAAGGATTTGAAAAACTCATCCATTGATGATTCTTCAACACGCAAGACCAAATATCCTTGTCTAATATGTGATGATGATCATTACACCAAGGATTTTCCTGGGCGTGGCGAAGTTACCCATCTTCTAAAGGGTGCACCTGGCACTTCAGTTGTCTTAAAAGAGCCCTTCCCTTCTTAGCAGATGCAAATGGTAAATCAACCCCAATCATATGGAAACTCCCAATTTTTCATGGTTGGCACGAAACCTATCTCTATTATCACGAGATCAAAAGACTACACCAATCCATCCAAATATCCTATGGACCCAGAAGTCACAAATCACCCTTCCTCTTCCAAACCTCATAGTTTTGTGTCTCTCCAGATCGAGAGACGTAGTAGTGATTCCATTGCCCAACCACCCCCTAAAGGTGTTCTTTGGAAATTGTCTTACAATCCAAATGCGAGAGTTGCACAACACTACAATATTGTAGAGGATCTAGCTCAAGCACCTTCAGTGATGTCGGGTTTGGAAGTCCTTCAGTCGTGTCCATCACAAGTGAAGGAACTATTGTCTGCTATTGGAGGGATTGATCTGGTATATTCCAATCTCATTACTTTTGATCTTGAGAACTTTGGTCCTCACCTCCCATATCAGGTATCTTTTTTGATTCAAGTTACCGTGATGGGGAAAACCATTCATAGGCTTGTTTTTGATTAAGGCACTTTGACCTGCATCATGTCTATCGCTTGTTGGAAATCCATCGACTGCCTTCCAATGGGCCAGTCCACGTACACTTTAGAAGATTTCGACAGTAGAGGTTCTCGGTTGTATGGTATTATCAAATATTTTCCCATCCTATTGGATGGAAAGATGGTGAATTTAGAAGTTGAGGTGGTAGACACCAACTTGAATTATAAACTCCTGCTTGGACGCAGTTGGACTCATGCCATGGTTTGTGTGGTCTCCACCCTTTTTTGTGTCCTTCGCTTTCCTCATCAAGGAAAAATTGTGATCGTTGATGAGTTATCTTTCTTTCCTCTGATTCTTGAACAGGAAAAATTCCGTATGTTGGGATTACCACTACCCTCTGATGATCTCCATCATTAGACATATTTGGAGGGGTTAATAGTCACATTTTTTCTTTCTTAGATCTCTTTTTCTTGCATTTTTATTATTATGGTTTTATGATGCTATTATAGGTGGTGATTAAGGCTAACATACTCTGAGTACCTAATATGACTTTGAGTGCAGAAAATCATGATTTATTAAGCATTTTTATAAAGATTTTATCATAAAGACTTGGAGGAGACAGCAAGGAGAAATTATAGGAGGATTTTCCTAGATTCTCTCCGGCAATTTGAATTCCAAAGGCAAATTGGGAGTCAAGAGGACTCAATCACAATTTTCTAGGGAGTTTTTGGTAGCTACCCGGTAGAATAAATAGAGCAGAGCTAGAGCTAGGAAGAGTTAGCCAATACTAGTCGATTCCAGACAGAACTCTGTTGCAAGTTATTGAGCTTTTATTATTTCAGTGATCAAACTTTCATAGATGTATGAGTTTATTCTTTTATGAAATGAGCTGACTGATTTCATTTTACTGATTTAAGATTCGGAAAGCTAGGCTCATGGGTTAGGGACCAATCCATGTGCCTCATCCTCTATGTTGTATTGGTTCTTTGCTTTCTGTCATTTCATTCGCTCCGCTTCTGATCATTTCATTTATGCTTCAAGTCGTTGCTTAGTCTTTTATTTCATTTTACTATTGTAGTTTTCCATTTGCTTGTGAGTATTAGAATAGAGGAAAAACTCCAAAATATGTGGTCAAGCCTCCCCCTCTCATCTCTGTCAATAGAGTTCGAGTAGGGTATACCTTCTCACATGCCAAAAATTTCTTTCTGTTTGAGTTTAGGGAATAAACTGCATTACCAGGTTCGAGTCTCTCTTTCATTTTTGTTATCATGCATTTTTGCATTTAGCTTTCTGTGCATGAATTCACATGTGTGTTACACTTCTAAGCACTGCTGGTGCACCTCCATCCCCTCCTATTTTCTGCTTCTTTTTATTTATGCACCCTACCTTTTTCCCTAAGGGAACTCAAGCCCTTCAGCCCGCCTTATTCCTTTATTTTCTTCATTCACGGTTACCTTACCTTTTTAACACAAAACACATAAAAACACTTGAAAAACCATCAAAGTCCGACCTTCACCTTTCCTCCTCGAAACTCCCACTGCCGTACATCGCAAATCACAACCCGTAATTCTTTCCTTCTTCTATTAACACTTACCACTTGGTTTTTTCAATTGTGATATTATGATCTCGCATCGCAGATTATGCCTTTTCCCTTTTCTTATTTCGAGACTTACCACAAACGCAATCGCATTTCCTTTTCACGCAACCGCAAATCGTAACTTTTACATTTTCTCCTTAACACTACCACTTTCAAAAACTGATATGATATTGTCGCCACATCTCAAACCACTCATCGCAAACTTTTTGTTTTTTTCTTTTACACTTACCGCTCCAACTTCACGATATTGCGATTGTGATATCGGTCCCACCTCCATGTCATCCATCGCATCGTAGATCACTCATCGCATTTTTTTTTTGTTAGGTCCATATATTACTAGTTTAGTCCCTTATTTTTATTAGTGTATCCCCCTTATTGTTATTGTTGTACCCCTGTAACCCCAAAATTGTTATTATTGTGCCCTTACTTTGTTATTGTTAGGTCAGCTAGGATTATATTGTGGGCCCATGGACTCCTATATATAGAAGGAGGTTTTGGTCATTTGTATCATCCAAGAATTGTTCATTTATGTAATTTATTAGAGGTTTCCCTCTCGAAGTGGCTGATTTCTAAGGCGTTGATCTCTCTTTTCTTCTATTTTTGGAGTTGGTTTCATAACATTTGGAATCAGAGCTTTGGATTCTAGGGTTTCGCTGCTCCAAACAGGTCATCGTGGAATTTTTGCAATAACATTTTTCTACAAAGGTTCAGAAATGAAGCTGAAATCCTGAGGAACCTCCTGTAAACATTTCAGATCTTGGTTCACAATATTTTTAGATATATGATCTGGGGAAGTTAGGGTTTTTTCAAGCTCCCAACTAAAACATGTCATCGTGGTATTTTCACTATAACGTTTCGTATACGAAATTTCAGAAGTTGAAATTTTTACAGTGTGAAGCCGAAATCCTGAGGAATCTTCTCTAAAAATTTTAGATCTTAGTTTGCAATATTTTTGGAGATATGATCTGTGGAAGTTAGGATTGTTTCAGGATCTAGAAATTTCATCTCAAAGAGGTGACCATGAGAAAAACGTCATAACTCTCTCTCTGAGCGTCGGATTTGGATTTCGTACAAATTGGCCGCAAGCACACAGACTGTAGCTTTCTTTACGATAATTTCAAAGTTGAAGGAGGAAACAGTGACACGTGGCAATTCATACAACTTCACTCTATTGAACCAGTCCATAATTAGGTCATCGTGGGAGATTATGCATAACTCTGTCTTGAAGAATCCAAATCAAGTCAGACCTGTGGCATTCGAAAGAATATTAAGAGGGATAATTCACTGAATTTTAGATATTGAAGATCATAAATCATAGAGATAATTCAGTTTCAATATCGAGCTCCTCAAAAGCAAGAAAAAGTTGTGTATTTTTTTCGAATTACATAAGTCTCATTTAAAAAAAAAATAGTTTGAATTTATTCCAAGGGAATATTGAAGAATAGATATCAATATTGGGTTCTAAAATGCCCCCCTAAAAATAATTCAACACCCATTAAGCCTTCAGAAGGCTCTATTATGACTCATGAAGACGAAGAATGGCAACATGACATATCAAAATTACAAGAGCAAGTGCAACAAATTTCGCTCTCGCAAAGAGCAACAAAAAATGTCATGGAAGTTTTGAAGAAAGGCGCGGAAACTAAGATGGATGGTTTGAAAAAAGGCGTGGAATCTAAGATGGATGGTTTGAAGAATGGCATGGAATCTAAGATAGATGGCATGGAAGCTGGCATGGAATCTAAGATGGATGACATGGAAGCTAAGATCGATGAGAAAATGGAAAACATGAAGAATGATTTAAAAGCAGACATGGAAGGTTTGACAAAGTTGATACAAGAAATGTTTCCTAATGGTGAAAAGATAGTAGAGGAAACTCATGATGAGAACAAAATAAATGTTAATCGTGATTTCATAAACTTTAATGTTGGCGGGAAGAACCACCATATTCCAAAAATGGATATGAGGAAGTTTGATGGAAAGGATCCTGTAACATGGATACTACAGATGGAGCAATATTTTGATCTCCATAATGTGCAAAACACACAAAAGGTATGCATTGCAACTTCACATTTAGAACAAAATACATTTGTATGGTATCGATGGCTTTGCTCCCATAATTTTTTTTTCACTTGGTCAATTTTTATGGAGGAAATGATAGAACATTATGAGGATACAAAGAGCAACACCTTCTTTAGCCAATTGATAAATCTCAAACAAAAGGGTTTAGTGGGGGAGCACATTGAGGACTTCCAAAAATTGAATATAAGGGTAACTGATATTCTAGAGGAACACGGGATTGATCTCTTCATAGGTACTTTAAAGGATAACATCCAACATGAAGTTCGTGTTTTGGAACCTGATTCATTGGAGAAGGCATTTAGGTTGGCAAGAAAAATTGAATGTAAAATTATGGCGACAAGGAAGCCTACCACTCACATCTATAAAGATGGAAGTGTTGCTACTCTTAGACTTCCACAACCTACAAGGTTGACACCACAACAATTGGAAGAAAAAAGAGCAAAAGGGCTTTGCTACAGTTGTGATAGCAAATACACTAAAGGTCATAAGTGTGCTGAGAAGAAATTATTTTACATAGATTATGAAGAGGAAGAAGAAAATGAACAAGAAGAGGATATACACCAGGAACCAACCCTAGAAGAGGAAGAAATGAGTCCGACCATATCGTGTAATGCATTGGCAGGAATTACCACTCCTCGAACTCTCAAGATAGAAGGACATATCAAGAAGAAAAAGGTAATAGTGTTGATTGATTCAGGTAGTACCCATAATTTTATTCATTGTAAGGTAGCCAAGGAATTGAATTGTTTCCTATACCCAACACCAAAATTTCAAGTGATGGTTGCAAATGGAGGAACTATAAATTGCTCTGGAAAATGCCATAATATCAAGGTAACCATGGGGGAATATGTATTGAATATTCCAATGCTTTCCATTCCTATGGGAGGTGTTGATGTTGTACTAGGAGTACCATGGTTACAATCTTTGGGGACGATAGCTTTTAATTTTCAAGAACTTTTCTTGACTTTTTTTTCAGAAGGAAAGGAAGTCGAATTATGGGGTATCGCAAGGAATCCGGGAAAGATAATAAGCTCTAATGTCATGAAAAAGCTTCTGAAGAAAGAACAATGAGGCGTAATTGTACAATTATGTTCACTAGAATTTCCAACATAATAAACTATTCCTGTAGATCTCCAAAAAGTCTTCGACAATCATTCCAAGGTGTTTGAATCTCCCAAAGGACTCCCACCTATTCGTGATCATGACCATGATATTCATTTGATTCTAGGAAGTGTTCCTCCAAACATCAGGCCTTATGGATATCCTTATGTCCAAAAGAGCGAAATTGAACGTATGATTGTAGAAATGTTTGAGGTTGGTATAATTCAACCTAGAGGATGAGATCTTTAGGATGACTCTAGGGCTGGTATAATTCAACCTAGAGGATGAGATATTTAGGATGACTCTAGGGCTGGATGAATTCTTAGAGGACTATGAAGAGAGGTTTCAACTGAATTATAAGAGAGCCAATTGTACTCTTGATCCTGACTCACTTAAGCTTGTACTTCTTTGAGGGATCAATGAAGAGATGATAGAAACCTTGAATATGATATCAAGAGGAGATATCTACCAAAAACCCTATGAATCAATCAAAACTATCTTCTGGAACCATTCTAGGGCATTTAGGAAGAAGGGAAGAGCTGGCCAAAGTACATCCAATACCCCTTCCTCTTCCACCTTCATAAAACATAAGATTGGAAACATGCTAGAGGACTTCAAGAGTGACATGTTGCACACCTTTGCTTTGAAAATGGACATAATGTAGGTCAAAATAAATCAAGATGAAGTCGAGAGAGACCTGGCCATATGTACCAGGAAGCACCCAAGAAATGAATGTCCACTGAATGTCATAGAGGTTTTCTTAGTCTGTGAGGAGAATCATGCCACAGAAAAGTGTCCCTCCTTACCTAGACTTAAGGATGTATATCAAGGTGGGGAAGCAATGTCGGAGCAACTCTATTTTATCAACCAAAGAAGGCCTCAAGGCCCTCAGCCATACAAACAAGGTATACAAGGTGCACCTTACTCTTAATATCACAACAATCAGAGTGCATCCATGCAACCTTCGTACACCCCCACTCCTCCATCCTAGTATACACCTCCTATTTGGCCTTACAACCCTTCATATCATCCTCAGCCAGTAAACCAACCATTCTAGAAGTATGTTACAAAACAACCTCAGTGGAAAAATCCTTCTTAAGGGTGGAGGTCTCAACAAAATCAACCACCTGCTCTAATGCATCCACCCCAACCTCAACCTCAACTTACTCATGTTGCTCCACCTAGGCTACCTATACCTGCACAGCCCAATCCAAACCTGAACAACAGACATGCACAGTAGGCTCCCAGTGGAGAAACATCCTATCCATATTATGTTGTGGAGATATAGGAGGTTAACCTCAGGTCAGGAAGAGTACTCCCAGACAACCATCCTCCATCTCCACCTGTATAGTTTGAGGAGGAAAAGGAAGAAGGTAACACTCAGATCCAACAACCTCCTTTTCTCGAGTGCTTGATCCACCCTAGTCAGCACACCCTTGAGGAGACTGAACTCCTGGGAGAATTGGAATTTTTTTTTGTAAAGATACCACTTCTCCAAGACATTAAGGATGTCCCTATCTACAATAGGCTCATCAAAGAAAAGTTCTTCAAGAAACATGGGAGAAGAAAGAGAGATATCACCACCATCAATGTGGTAGGACAATTGTCTAACCTAATGCTGGGAAGGGTGATATTTCCAAAGTACCTGGACCCCGGTAGTACAGTTGTTGATGTGAATATAAATGGTGTCATAATCCCCAACACTCTGATTGATCTAGGGGCTGCCATAAATGTCATGACCAAGGAAACTATGTTGAAACTTAATCTCCAAAGGACTTTGAGGAAAACCATAACATTTCTGCAACTTGCAGATCAGTCCACAGTAACTATGGAAGGAATTGTTGAGGATGTCATGGTTACCATTGACTCTTGGGAGTACCCTACAGTTTCCTTTTCTTGCAACAAAAAACCAAGTTTAATGTTTATCCTCTCATCTTAGGGAGACCTTGGTTATCCATTGCATATGCTTATATTAGTTTTCGGGCCAGAAACATGACTCTAAAAAATGGACATTTGTCTAAAAAACTAGTGTTATATCCTCCAGCCCAGCCTTCCATTGATCATGATCTCCCTATATGGTTGGAGGATGAATAAGATGAGTTATATAACACTTCCCCTATGTGTACCATAGATGTTATTCTTAGAGGGGGGCAGCTTGATGAAGATGAACTCATCAACCATGCCATTCAAAACCAGTCCTCCACTAACATTCCTCTCAAAACCTTAGTAAAAGAATCCGAAATCCAACCTTGGATGGAAGTGCACTCAGTTGAGTCAACCTATGAATCCACGAAGGCTATCGAGTTTGGCCCATCCAAGTCTCTGAAAATTAACCCAAACCTCTCAAATGAAGAAGAGAATCAGTTGTGACAGATTTTGAAAGAGAATCTAGATGCATTTGCTTGGGATTACAAAGATATGAAATGGGTGCATCCTTCAGTGTGAAAACATAATATTTACATAAAATAATGATGCAAGCCTGTGAGACAACCCCAAAGAAGGATGAACCCAACTCTGAAGGACATAGTCAAAGAAGAGCTACAGAAACTATTGGATGCAGGGTTCATATATCCTATATCCGACAATGAGTGGGTGTCTCCTCTTATCTTAGTCCCAAAGAAGAATGGGAAGTGGAGAATTTCCGTTGATTATCAAGAAATTAACAAAGCCACCAAGAAATACCATTTCCCTTTGCCCTTTATAGACCAAGTCCTGGATGGCCTTGCGGGGAAGAATTTATTTTCCTTCTTAGATGTGTTTAGTGGCTATAATCAAATTCAAATCATCCCTGAAGACCAGGATAAGACTACTTTCACCTACTCTTGGGGTACCTTTTCTTATAGAGTCCTACCCTTTGGGTTTTGCAATGCCTCGGCTACCTTCCAAAGAGTTTTCCTAAGCATTTTTTCAGAGTTAGTCCATGACTCTGTCGAAATATACATGGATGATTTCACACCATATGGGGATGAATTCCAGGAAGCTATCTCCAATTTGGGTAAAGTACTAAGAAGGTGCATTGAGATGCATCTCTCCTTGAGCCCAGAAAAGTGTGAATTCCTAAAGAAAGGAGGGGTTGTATTAGGACACTCCATATCCCAAGTAGGAATACAGGTAGACCCGAACAAAATCACTATCATCAAAAGGGTACCTTCTCCTCAAAAGCTAAAAGATGTCAGGAGTTTCTTAGGCTTAGCTGGTTACTATAGAAGGTTCATCAAAGATTTTAGCAAGATGGCTTCACCATTATTTGGGTTATTGGCCAAATATTCTGAGTTTACTTGGTCTGGTCCTTGTTAAGAGGCTTTCGAGCTCATTAAGGGAAATTTGACTACTTCCCCCATCCTTCGAGATCCAAATTGGACTTTGCCTTTCCACATCCACACTGATGCATCCAAAAAAGCTGTAGGGGCAACATTAGGACAATTAGAGGAAAAAATCCCTTATGCCATTTATTTCATCAACAAGAATTTGTCAAAGGCTAAGCTGAATTATACTGGTAAATTATATTGTTACTGAGAAGGAGATGTTAGCCATTGTCCATGCATTGAACAAATTCGGGCATTATGTAACTGGATATCAGACCTTTGTTCACACTAACCATGCAGTCGTCAAGTATTTAATGAACAAACTAGATGTAAATGCTAGGATAATTAGATGGTTGTTACTTTTGCAGCAATTTGATTTGATTATTGTTGATAAACCTGGAAAGGAGAATGTTGTTGCAGATTTTTTTGTCCAGGTTACCTCTCCCTACAGGTGAAGAAGGAATGGTGGATGACCAGCTTCCCGATGAACACCTATTTTCCATATCAACACTCTCACCATGGTTTTTTGATATAGCCAACTACTTGGTTGCTGGAAAACTCCCTCCTAATCTTTCATTCAGGGAGAGGAGCAGAATCATCAGAAAAAGCGCCCCTTTCACATTGATTTGGGGAAACCTTTTCAATTTGGGCCCTGATCAAATCCTAAGGATATGTGCGAGGGAGGAAGAATTTTTTAATATCCTCTCTGCATGTCATGAAAACCCATGTGGAGGCCACTTTTCTACAAAGAGAACTGCGTACAAAGTCTTGCAGGTAGGATACTATTGGCCTACCCTTCATCAAGATTCCAGAAGATACACCAGAAGGTGTGACCAGTGCCAGAGGATGGGGAAACCCACACAAAGGGATGAAATTCCTTTACACCCTCAGGTGGATCTTGAGCCATTTGACAAGTGGGGCATGGACTTTGTTGGACCTATCGATCCACCATTCGGACAAAAAAAGTATATCATAGTTAGCATTGATTACCTAACAAAGTGGGTTGAAACAAAAGCAGTGAGGGTAGCAACTGAGGAGAAAGTAGCAGAATTTATGAGGGAGAATGTGTTTTACAAGTTTGGATAATGCAAAGAAATATTCATTGATTAGGGAGCACAATTCACCTCCCACCTCATTGAGAATATTTTGGGGAAGCACAAGATTAAGCATAGAACTTCTATTTCCTATCACCCTCAGGCGAATGGCTGAGTAGAAGTGACTAACAGATATTTAGAGAGCATCCTCACCAAGGTCGTGAGAAATAGCATAAAATATTGTGTAGAAATATTGGTAGAATCTACTTGGGCCTACAACAGTACTTGGAAGACAACAACAGGATTCACTCCTTATGAACACTGGATTGGGTAACAATGTTTTATATACATAGTTATATTTCCTCTTATGTTTATGTATGGAAGTTTGACCACTGGTTTATATAGTTATATTTTCCCTTATGTGTGGTATATTTGATTATGTGTTTGGGCGGAAACCCGAACCTGTGTTACACTTTTGTGAGAATTGCGGGTTGAAATTTTTTTTCGGAACTAGTTCGGCCGAACATTTATCGAGTTCGGCCGAACTATGAATTAGTTCGGCTGAACTTGTTTTTAACGTTCGGCCGAACTCGTGATTCCGTTAAGCCTGACGGCCCACTGACAGCGTGGGCAAACAGAATTTTTGCCGGAGATTGGAAAACCGGCAACTAAAGTTCGGCCGAACTATTTTCTATAAATAAATCGCCCGCGAAGTTACGTGGTTTATTGTTCCCGCTGTTTCTCTGTCGCTATTGCTGTCGTTGTTTCTCTGTCCCGGTGCTGTCGCTGTTTGTCATCGTCGCTATTTGTCCTCGTCGCCGCGCTGCTCATCGGGTGTTACGAATTCTGCTCGTCGTCCTCGTCGTCGCGCTGTTCATCGGGTATTACGAATTCTCTCGTCGTATTTTACTGATATGTATGTTCAAGTTTTTACGTAAATGATTTGATAATTTTTTTACTGATTTTTTTACACTTAGATTTTTTTGAACATCCCCTTCGTTCTCAGCGAACTTCGGTACCCGCTGAAACAAGAAAATCCGACGAAACCAATTGCTTCTTAGTTTTAAACAAGTTACTGTCAGTTTTCGATAAGGTTAAACGCAAAAATACAAATTCTAAAGCGGTATCTGCTCAGTACATTCTGCTCTCAATTTGAGTCTTCCCAGTACATTATGTTCAGGTTTTTACGTAAATTAGAAATACCACAAGAACCGTAACACCTCTTCCACGCAGCTCAGTAATTTACAACCTCATCCGCTCTTAAAACCACGAATCACTGGAGATATGTCTGTTCCCATACACCTCATCCGCTCTTAAAATACACAATCGTAATTTACGTACTAGACGTAATGCACCGAATCCACAATCACGCATCGTAATCCCGCGAATTTCGGGCATTATCTGCTCGCATATGAAAGTTAAAGTATATTTATTGTGATTAGATCTTTCTTTCTTTCTGAACTTTAAATATTTATTGTGATTAGATCTTTCTTTCTGAACTTTAAATACTCAAATTGAAGCTGAATACAAAGGTTTCAATAACTGAACACTTACATGTGAGGATTGCTCCAGCAAATCATCAATGTCTTCGGTGGATTTCTGCCAAAGACGACGGGTCCCTAATCCCTGCGCAATATTTCTTCCCAGGTCACGAATGTTATCATGCATTCTTATATTATTTTCTGCGTACACTTCCAACAAGAACTTGTCCTGTAGATTTGTTAATTAAAAATTTGTTTACTGATAAAGATATGATTCAACCATAACTACTATTTCCTCTCAAAGGGGGCTGGTCTTTGAACTTTATTTGTGATTTTTGGGTGGAACTGATCATCAGGGTGTCTGATGTCTTTTTCTGTATCATCCTACCCTCGAGTTATATGCATCATTCCTGTATTCTGCTTTTGACTTTACAGATTTCCTCATATCCCATATGAGGGTCATACTGTATATTTCTGCTGATTCTGTATCTGTTTGATATGGGGGTTTTTACCACAATTGGCCAAAGCTGAGTCTTCCTTTTATCCTTTTTGGATAAACATGGGCTCTCCCTCTATGGGTGGACATATGTAATCGGTATATAGACTGTTTTCCCCTTTTAATATACTGAAAACAATGTTTTTTTTCTCTTGAAAAAAAAATCTTGTAATATTATGTTTTTATTCACATTTATTGTTTCCACATTGCTATTGAATTAACCTTTTAATACTCTTCTTAATTGTGGACATGTGTTGGTATATTATGGTTTTAGGAGGAATTTTTCCTGGCCAGTTATGCCATCAAACTAAAAACACATCTTGGTATATTATGCCATCAAACTGAAAACACATCATTTTTCTCCTTCAAAGAAAAAAAAAACACATGTCTTGGTATATTATGCCATCAAACTGAAAACACATCATTTTTCTCCTTCAAAGAAAAAAAATTAAATTTCAATAGGCTTTAGGAAATTTAATTTCAAGTCATTTAGTTTCACTAGATTAGAATTTCTTTCAAATTCAAGAGCTTAGAATTGCTTTCAAGTTCAATAGATCAAATTCATTTCCAAGTCCAATAGAATAGGATTTACCTTTATGTTTGATAGAATCAAATTTCAAAAAGCTTTCATAGTATAGAATTAGAATAATTTGTTTCAAAGTTCTGAATTCGATGCTTTGATATATGTAGTCTTTGATAAATAACGTGTTTGTGCTCATTTAGATATTTTCATTAATTGGTTTTCTTTGAGTATTGCAATCATTTCCATAGGTTAATTTCCATTTTTGATTGAGAGTTAATTGCTTAGCATATATTGTGCAAGTGTACTTTAGAAGTATAAGAACCTGGATTGACATTTAATGCAAGTAATTTATCTCACAATTAATTTACCCATTAGGATGCTTTGACCTAGTAATCAATAACTTGAGAGATGAAAAAGATCCTATCACATTAACGTGAGGATCCATTTTCACAATGAACATTAGGAAAAGATAATATTCATTTCAGTTGGTAATATAGTCAACTAGTAGAATATTCAATTATTAACAAAGTTGATGAAAGAATGCAAGGAATTTAAGGTTGCATTTCAATTTTGAAAATTTTCTACAATAATTTTTGTAGGATAATTTGTTATACAATATCATTTTCATATTTTAATTTTATTTTTATTTTTATAATAAAAATGCTCATACCTGTAATTTCAATTATATGGTTGGTTGTATTTCACAAATTAATTTTGATTATATATTTGGTTATATTTTCCAAGTATATTTATTCTTGTTGGACTAAGTATTTTTAGGATCACACACACACACACACACACACATGTTAATGCAAGTTTCCATAGTTATTTATAATTTTTATTTTAGAAAGAACCTTCAACCAAAAATCCCCCTAAGGTTAGTCCCCCGTGTGCCCTTTGAGACACATTAGGTCATCCCACCAATTCATGCCCCATGCTTCATGAGTTGAAGGGTATCCTTCATACCCCTTAAGCACCCCTATTTCTCCCCACTCCATCATGTGATGTTGCCACCTCATCACGTAATAAGGGTTTAAGAACCAACGACCTCTTGTCTATTTATGTGAAACACAAACATTATACACAACATTGTCTCAATCTCTGACGATATCAAGATGTGTTGGTCACCATACATCATGCCTCAATAGTAGCACCACCACTTACACCAACCTCATATGTTGATGATTCCTCTTCCACCATTTATTATGTCACGAACTCGGTTAATTAGTATATGGCATGCCCTTGAGTGCTCTATGTTAAAGACACTCATCTCATCTATATGTGTCCTTTACTCATCAAATACCATCATCACTGCATGCATCAAGTGACATATCCCCCTCATAAAGATCCCAATCCGCCTAATTTTGGATGCTCCTCATACACTAAGTACCTTGACCATATCAATGGAATACCCAACTCCTAGCATGGTTCCCACCACACCAACACAACTATTGGAGATTCAAACGACCTCACCACTTAGAAAATGATAAGAAATTATTTCACCCCCTTGTACTAACAATACATAGAAATAATAACATAATTAATAGAAGAGATAAAAATATGAATTAGAGAAAGGGATGGATCACATATTAAAGGAAATGTAAGCCAACCTAGGAAGAAACCAACTCTTCGCTCCCACTTCAAATAATTTTTAAGAGTAAACAATGAAAACAACAAATTGATCTGTGTACCAGATGTACAACATTCAACCATACCTATATAAAGAGTGTACAATGAAATTAATGTTGGTTTACTTCAACACTTGGAAAATATCTTGTTTCTATCCCATTTGTGGAAGTTATGCAAATATGAAATAAAGATACAAGGTTAAGAAGTTCTTAAAATTTGATGAAGTAGATGACCCTACTTTTGAGGATTATCCTATAGAGTTATAAAAGATGAATCAAGGGAATAAAAATGTAATTCATAAACATTTTCATATATTCCTACTAATAAATAAAATATTATTACACAACTATATGCTAGATTTAGGAGAAACAACTGATGTAATTCCTTTGAAAGTGATGAAATAATTAGGCCTTACAACAACTAGGGCATATAGAAATGTATGTGCTATGGATCCTATGAAAATCGGGATGGGTAGAGTAATAAATACACATGTTTTGAAATTTTTTGAGGAGTAACTCAGAGCATGCATATATACAAAATGAAGTGGCTACTTTCTTCATATTCCATGAGGGACTATTGTTCTTCCTAAATACTATTCATTTCATGTACCTCTGAATTATTTCTAGTGAAATTAAATGACTTGAAATTAAATTTCCTAAAGCCTATTGAAATTTCTCCTTCAAAATAAGGATGCACTCCCATTTGATTCTCATGGATAGGTTGTAATCATGAGGCTCTTGCTCAAGAGTGGACCTTCGCAAAATCTTGTGACGTCTTGTCACAAACAAAACCATCAAACTGAAAACACATCATTTTTCTCCTTCAAAGAAAAAAAAACTCACATCATGTGAATATGTCCATGTACTCTTACATATTGGTGTACAAAACCATCAACCAAACACAAGTTGACAAAACATGCCTCTTCAAACAACTGACTCTGAAGTCAAATAATAGAGCTCATGTACTTTCAACATCTTGCTTCATGCAACATGCACCATACTTTGAATTTGCAAAGAAATTCATGAAACATCAAAATACATGCTAGGCCTTAATTGGATAAGAAATCTAACCATCTGTCAGCAAACCATTTCAATGGCACTTCTTTTTCTTTCAACTATGTTGAATTTAGTTTTTAGTTATATTTTTAATGTTGGAGAAAATAACTATTTATTTCATGTGTAATTAGATTAGTGATTTTATGTGTTAGGGTTGTGGATTCAGGCATTGAAACAACACCATTATATTTCAAATTTAAAAATGATGGTTTGAGTCCTAGGTAGCTTAGAATCCTACTTGTTTCAAAATAAGGATGCACTCCCATTTGATTCTCACGGATAGGTTGTAATCATGAGGCTCTCGCTCAAGAGTGGACCTTCGCAAAATCTTGTGACGTCTTGTCACAAACAAAACCATCAAACTGAAAACACATCATTTTTATCCTTCAAAGAAAAAAAAAATTCACATCATGTGAATATGTCCATGTACTCTTACATATTGGTGTACAAAACCATCAACCAAACACAAGTTGACAAAGCATGCCTTTTCAAACAACTGACTCTTAAGTCAAATAATAGAGCTCATGTACAAATTTCCATATTTGTTGCATTTATGTGTGTCTAACATAACTCTACTTTCAACATCTTGCTTCATGCAACATGCACCATACTTTGAATTTGCAAAGACTTGAATTCTCCACCCCCCATTAAAATGACCCTACAAGTTGATTCTTTCAGTTTTCACTCTATAAGCATCAACGTACGATTATGCATGATGGAGAATCTCTAGTGCTTTCCCTTGTTAATATATTTAACAAGGGAAAGCGCTAGATATTCTCCATCATGCATAATCGTGATAATTGTCTCCATATTTTGGCTTTCTGACCCGCAAAACATAATTATTTTAGAAGGGAGGGAAGGAGGGATGATCACATTGACTTGCTTGATGACATGTCTATGAAGATTAACTACCTCAAGAACTATTTTTTGCGTAGGGAAAGAGACACATTCCCATGTCTGAGCATGAAAACGTTCTTTGATATTGTTAATGCCTCTAGTGTTTACTTCTACAAGTTCTATAGGCAGAGTCTGTAAAGGGCCAGGTAGCCTCTGGATCTCATCTTTTATGAAAGGTGACATATCTAGTAAATGCCCCTGCAGTCAATCTTTGGAATGGATCTAAATAGAAGTTATTCATTTTAATATCCGTAAAACACAACAACTTTAAGGTAAACTATGTACATGTTCCATTCATCATGAACACAAACCTCACAAGCCTCCTTAGCTTTGGAGCATTTTCCATGTTTTCCATAACCAAGACCCAAATAATTAGGCCCTTCTTGAAGAACATTTGGCTCAACTATGCCTTGTACATGATTGCCTTTAAAACCCTTTACTTTCATAGCACATTTTCATCAAAAATTTGGACCTTGTTCCTCTAATGTCTCTAATGTCTCTCAAAATCACGTACACATTCATTTTCAGAGGAAATTGAAGGTACTCTAATGTCTCTAATGTCTCTCAAAAGCACGTACACATTCATTTTCAGAGGAAATTGAAGGTAGAAACCAATAGCTAATTCTTCTAACTAACCTTGACTAAAATGAGCCAAATTGTACTTTGATACGAACTTGATTTAAATTGTCCACCCCACATTAGGCACCAATGATTATAACCTTTAATGGGCTAGCACTAGTTTGTAATCATCATCTCAAAATGACCTAGTAGATGAAAAATTATCATGTTTGTAATCATCGTTTCACACCATCTACATATGACCCTTCTACACATTATATGATTGAATTTATGGTAGGTCATCCCTTCTATCTAGACCATGATTGATTGTGACATTAGGTGAATAAAGGAAAATTGATAAGGAAGGGATCAATATAAGTTTGTCCTCCTCCACGCACTCCATATCCAGTGATTGCCTATTTTTTCTCTTCCAACATTTTATTTTGGAAATTCATTTTGGTAGTTAATTCTACTAATAGTCACAACACACCTGGAAGTCAAAGAAATTGTTATATACACTACTAAACTCAATTAACATTATTTTTTATTGGACTTTACAATAACAAACAACGTAGAGTTCATTAATGTAGTAGTGTATATGATAATTATATGTATAGTGGTGTGGCTATCGATAAAATTAGCTGCTAATGAATTACGAGAATAGAAAGTTGGAAGTGGAAAATTGAGAAATCACTAGCTATGGGGCGGATGGAGGAGGACAAGCTAGAAACTATCTTCTGCTTATAAATTGTATTTTATTCACCTGTTGTCACAATCATTCATGGGATAGGTAGAGAGGATGACATTTCAAAAATTCATGCATATAATATGTAGAAGGGGTCATGTATGAGATGGTGTGAAGTGATGATAATTGACATGGTAAATTTTCATCTGCAAAGTCATTTTTAGATGATGATGACAAACCAATATTAGCCATTTTAAGGTTATAATCATTAACAAGAAATATGGGGAAGGAAATTCAAAGTGCCAAATTCTAAGGAACAAGCCATATTTGCTTCTCAAAAACTTTATTTGATATATTCTTAAAAAACCAAGTACAAATTTTAGTAATCCTAGAATCATGCTTTACATAAGGTAAAATTGGGGAACTCATGACTTGTACTATAGATAAAAAAAACATTTACAATTACCAAAAAATATATGATAAAAATTGACAAACTACATAAGCTTAAGCTCAAGGGGATATAATCATTCTTGCCTTCCATATAGATAATGAAAATGATTGTTCTAATTCTCATGTTGCTTCTCATGTTATTTTATAAACCTTGGTTGGAAAGAAAAATAGGAGGGCAGAAATGTAAGAAATATAGAACATACTGGATTTAACAGCCCCAAACTGGATTTTACTTCGAGGTATTGATTTTTTGAAATCTATTTTGTGAATGTCGACCAATAGATATATATCATGGAGGATGAAAGACGAAGATCGGCCAAATCCCATATGGAGGCTCAGGGATTGGAGGATGTTCATGGTATTTAAATATAATCTTAAATCTCCATACATGTGTGTACGTATGGAATTGATTTTTTTATTAACTTTGTGAGTGAAATTAGTTGTTAATAAGTTTCATATTTTAATTTTTAGGAGGCAAGAGGAGAAGGCTTTCTACTCCATCCATGGAGCGTGGCCAAGGTTCAACCGGTCGAGGTATGCCTGGTAGCAGGTTGGGGGAAGGGGGTGATATTTATTCCCCCGAAGGCCAGCAATCAACGGCTGCTGGTTCTCAACAGGGGCACTGTGGGTCTGGTTCTCAGCAGCGTCATTCTGGGGTTGGTTCTCAGCAGGGTCTTGTTGGAGATGATGTTAACCAACAACATCAAGGTTGCCATCAATTTCAATATTTTTTCATTAAATTTTTACAACTTTTTTTACACGTGTTTTTTCTAATATATGAAATTTTATATATATTGATGCAGAAGCTGAAAATGTTCGAGCCAGTGGTCAAAAAAGACGCAGGGCAGCGCGCTACATTGAAGAAGAAGGTTGTCAACCTAGCACAACTTATCCGGCTGAGATTACTGATATACCATGGGAAACGAACATGGCGGAATGCACCTTACAAAGGTGTCAAAGCCTTTATGCAAAATTGCAAAGAGATCTCCAGGATTTGTCTCTACCTGTTGAGAGTAGACAAAGCCTAGAAATAGTTACACATTCATTGAGTGAAATGGTAAAAGTGTACAAATATTTGGGGCCAACCACTGATTCGTTTGTAGAAGTGATGAGAAAGAGAAGAGAAACAGTGATAGGTCCCGATAAATGGCAGGACATAAAAAAAAGAGTTTCAAGAGAGGAGGCTAAGTCAATGTTTAATTATAAGGAAGGGCTAAAAAGAAAAATGTTGAAGGTGCAGTATTTCAAGCACCCAGACAAAGCACAATATTTGTATAGTCGACATCTTGCGGCCTTTGGAAGGCTTCCATGGAACGATGAGGTTCCTCTTTATTTTGCACAAATGTTTTATGCAGAATATTTTTTGGGTATGAAACCCGACTACAATGACCTTCCTTCAGAATTTTTTGGCCCGGGGAGAGGTCGATTATATCAACGTAAGGGCGCTAAGCGAGATGTGGAGTTGCCTCGCCCTGAGCCGCCATTGGTGAGTCAACCGTCTCAAGTCGAAACCCTGCGATCAGAGATGGATGCGACTTCTCAAATAAGTCGTGAAGCAAGAGATGTTATGATCGAAAATGTTCATAGCGGATTGAGTGGAGTTGATATTGGCTTAAATCGACAAAGAGCACGTGAAAATGCACGTGCCAATTTTGTTTATCATATAGATGAGGAGATTTACAACATGAATGTTGAAGATCTCCGAACATACGCAATAAATTGTCGCAATGGTCTGCAAGACCTAATTTTTCGTGAGGAAGAGGGCACCGGAGCGGTATGTGTTAGTGACCTTAGGATTTGAAATTATATTTACATATACATGTGTACAATTTGTAATAAATACATGTGTATGTACACATGTATACATTTATTTTTATGTGTACATTAATCTAACAAAAATGTATGATTATATGTTAAAACACCATTTGCAGTTCTCAGGCATGATGCGTGATGAAAATGTTAATATTACGTTCGGGACCTCTGGCTCAAACGATGCAAATGGGTCTGACCATCATGATATGTTGGCACATGTATGTTAGTGTTTTTTAAGTGACTCTAAAATAAATAATTGTTGCCACACATGTACATGTATGTATATACATAATTCGATAAAATGTTTTAACAGGTACCGATTCCGTCTGATGTTTTTGGGATCCCGGTACCTTCTTCTTCTTTAGGAGATATACCTTCTACTTCATTGGGAGATGAACAAGTATGGACAATTTTTCACAAGTTCAAAATTTATGTTACCTCAAAAAGTTCCATTAAAAATTGAGATATATAGAGAGAGATCTATATTTTGAGTTATTTAAAAATTTTTGAATTTAGGTTCGTATAGAAGATTTTTTTAATCCGAGGACTTTAGCGACAGAGATAGGAACATCCACAGCATTTGAAGAAGTTGTCTTTAGTTCTTTTTTTAATATTATTGTTCAAATAAGTTTATATATGTACACGTGCATTTTCATTTGAAAGTTTTTAATTTATATAAATTATTTATGTATATATATATATATTTATATTTAACTGTACATGTATATTGTACAGGTTACCACTGGAGATGTTTCTATGGCAGATTCTGTTCATCAAATGGAGAGGCAACTTTACGAGGTATTGCGTGATTTTTTTGTTATATTTTGTTTTTTACATGAAGTTCTAGATATATATATTCTCATTCATTTTTAAAACTTCAAATTTTAATGTTCAAGTACATGTGCATTGTGTATGTAGGTTTCCTATTTACAGGATAGGGAGCTAACCGAGACCCGGAGGCTAGATCCTCCATTTCATGGACAAGATATACAGTAGATTTGATTTGATTTCAAAATTTAGATGGTTTTAAAATTTGTTAAACTTGATACAGTTTGATACTTGAGTGAGATTTACAATTTTTGGACATATTTTATTACAATATGTTTTTTGGACATATTTTTGGACATATTTTTGGACATATGTTAAATGTTTTTGTTGGATAGTTGAATTATAATTGGCATGGCATGTGATATTTAATGTTAAATGTTTTTGTTAGATAGTTGAATTATAATTGGCATGGCATCTGAAGTTTTTAAAACTGCATGAATGATAGAATGTGAACCTACATTTGCACATGTGGTAAATTGAAATGTTACTTGTAACAAGACAATCCCCATTGATTTCATTACAGTATATGTTGATTTCTGATTTGATATAATTGCATGTATGATGGTACATTGCTTGTAAAGTCATTGGATTAATAGTGTTCATTGATTTCAGTGTTGTTTGGATGGTTTTAGTACTTTTGGCATGTGAATGTGAAGTAATGTTGTCATCTGAATTACATTTGATGTGTGATATTTAATGTTAAATGTTTTTGTTGGATAGTTGAATTATAATTGGCATGGCATGTGATATTTAATGTTAAATGTTTTTGTTGGATCTAGTTGAATTATAATTGGCATGCCATCTTAAGTTTTTAAAACTACATGAATGATAGAATGTGAACTTACATTTGCACATGTGGTAAATTGAAATGTTCCTTGTAACAAGACAATTCCCATTGATTTCATTACAGTATATGTTGACTTCTGATTTGATATAATTGCATGTATGATGGTACATTACTTGTAAAGTCATTGGATTAATAGTGTTCATTGATTTCAGTGTTCTTTGGATGGTTTTAGTACTTTTGGCATGTGAATGTGAAATAATGTTGTCATCTGAATTACATTTGACATGTGATATTTAATGTTAAATGTTTTTGTTGGATAGTTGAATTATAATTGGCATGGCATGTGATATTTAATGTTAAATGTTTTTGTTGGATAGTTGAGTTATAATTGGCATGGCATCTGAAGTTTTTAAAACTACATGAATGATAGAATGTGAACCTACATTTTCACATGTGGTAAATTGAAATGTTACTTGTAACAAGACAATCCCCATTGATTTCATTACAGTACATGTTGATTTCTGATTTGATATAATTGCATGTATCATGGTACATTACTTGTAAAGTCATTGGATTAATAGTGTTCATTGATTTCAGTGTAAGCGCAAAAAAATATTGGCAATGTAGAATGATTTTTGTGTTATAATAATTAAACCTAATAATATTGGAGAGCAAGAGAGACTTGAGGTATGGTGTTTACTACAAGAGTTTGAGCTAAATATTTAAATGGTTTATCTATCTTTTAGAAAATAGTTTAATATTGATCACAAGAATTAAGAGAATGTCTCGGTCCATCATTGGTATGGCTTATGCTGCAACCATGAAGTCTCGTCCCAACACCATAGAATGATCATCCATGTCAATGACTCTTAAGTCTATCTTTCCAAACCATGACCCTACTCTCACATGTGTGCCTTTCATGACACCAGTCATTGCTTTCATCCTCGAGTTGACTGCCTTGAAAGCACTCAACTCTTTCTCGATGCTAGCCTTCCTCTTTCTAAGAGATGAAGCTGCCTTTCGACTTAGGAAGCTATGGGTAGCCCCCATGTCTATCAAAGCAGAGAAATTTTTCCCATGTACGGTTGTAGACATGAATCTCAAGTCCAAGGAACTTTCATCATCATTCCTCCTCCTTGTCTTGCGCCTTACTTTCGCAATCTTATTCAACATTTCCTCTTCCAATATGTCTTTCAAACTAGCCCTTGGCTTAACAGTGATTTTCACATATCTCTTCTCATGAAGCTCCATAAAACAATTCGATCCTGGGTCTGCTTGAATTGGTTCAAGCTCTTTCCTTTTCGAATTTTGTCTAATTGCTCCAATACGACATATATTGACTCCTTCCAAATGAAGTGCACCAATCCTCTTAGTGTGGTCGTCTTCTTTTCCAAGTGTGCCAACACATGCATTTTCTTTCTTCAAACCAATAGGTTTTGGATCAAGAAAGTCCCTCTTGATCTTATCTTCCATGTTCTTGACTTTAGCTTGCAACGTGGTGCTTCTTTCCTTCAAGTGAGCCCTTTCCATAAAGAGTTCCTGAAGTCTTTGTTCACCTTGTCGTATCTCCATGTCAAGCTTTTCAATTTCTGCAGTTTGTCTAGAAAGTCCATCCTTGGAATTTCTTGCGTGAAAAACCAAGTAGGTTGAACCAACTTTGGTCTAGTGCATTGGAATTCATTAAAGAATTGGTCATTGGCGTTGCTTCAAGCTAGGAGTGAGCATCGTCACCAACCTACATTGAATATTTTACACTCCCTAGGGTGAATGATACTTTAAATTGATTGACAGTCTAAGACTTTCGAATTTTTCCGAATGCCAAATGATCTTACAAAGTTAGTATTTATAATATCCTAGTAGGTCATTCGGTGACAACTTTTACCGAAAACTTGAAACGACTTTGGCATGTGATATTTAATTTGTTAAATGTTTTTGTTGGATTTTTGAATTATAATTGGCATGGCTTAACAGTGCTTTTCACATATCTCTTCTCATGAAGCTCCATAGAACAATTCGATCCTGGGTCTGCTTGAATTGGTTCAAGCTCTTTCCTTTTCAAATTCTGTCTAATTGCTCCAATACGACATATATTGACTCCTTCCAAACGAAGTGCACCAATCCTCTTAGTGTGGTCGTCTTCTTTTCCAAGTGTACCAACACATGCATTTTATTTCTTCAAACCAATAGGTTTCGGATCAAGAAAGTCCCTCTTGATCTTATCTTCCATGTTCTTGACTTTAGCCTGCAACGTAGTGCTTCTTTCCTTCAAGTGAGCCCTTTCCATAAAGAGTTCCTGAAGTCTTTGTTCACCTTGTCGTATCTCCATGTCAAGCTTTTCAATTTCAGCAGTTTGTCTAGAAAGTCCATCCTTGGAATTTCTTGGGTGAAAAACCAAGTAGGTTGAACTAGCTTTGGTCTAGTGCATTGGAATTCATTAAAGAATTGGTCATTGGAGTTGCTTCAAGCTAGGAGTGAGCATCGTCACCAACCTACATTGAATATTTTACACTCCCTAGGGTGAATGATACTTTAAATTGATTGACAGTCTAAGACTTTCGAATTTTTTCGAATGCCAAATGATCTTACAAAGTTAGTATTTATAATATCCTAGTAGGTCATTCGGTGACAACTTTTACCGGAAACTTGAAACGACTTTGGCATGTGATATTTAATTTGTTAAATGTTTTTGTTGGATTGTTGAATTATAATTGGCATGGCATGTGAAGTTTTTAAAAATCGAGTTTTGGGTGGTTTCAATCTACATTTTGCATGTGATATTTAATGAACTTTAAATGTTAAATGTTTTAATGATGCACAATATATAATCAAAAGGGTTTTAAAACTTAAAGTTTTGGATGGTTTCAATTTACAACTTAAAGTTTTTGATGGTTTCAACCTACATTTTCACATATGGTAAATTGAAATTATATTACATGTAACAAGACAATCCCCATTGATTTCATTGTATATGTTGATTTCTAATTTGATATAATTGCATGTATGATGGTACATTACTTGTAAAGACATTGGATTAATGGTGTTCATTGATTTTAGTGTAAGCGCAAAAAATTATTGACAATGTAGAACGATTTTTGTGTTATAATAATTAAACCTAATAATATTGGAGAGAAAGAGAGATGAGGTATGGTGTTTACTACAAGAGTTCGAGCAGGTCATTCGGTGACAACTTTTATTGGAAACTTGAAACAAAGAGAATCTATCTTTGGCTAGGACATCATGTAAGATGCTTGACATAAACAGTAAAATTGTACTTAAAAGCCGAGATTCGGGCAAGTGGGGACAACCACTTGTTATCTCGTCCCTTGGAGGCTAGGCTATATGGGGACCGAATCTGACTTCACAAAATAAAGTGAAATAATTTGTACCATATGGTTGGAGAACATATACAAGAACAATTAATATACAAGAACAATTAATTTCATTCTAGAATATATATATCCAATACATATTTAACATTTTTAATCAATGCACATGTATAGAAAAACTACTTTCAGTTGATACTAGAGCACGTGCTTGTACCCAAACAATTTGTAACATCTGCAAACCACAAATAATATAAGCAGCTCAATTTTTAGTTGAGTACTGAAAGGTCTAAAACATATTTAATCCAAAGATAATAAATTGTTGGACACTTCACTCAAAAAAATTCTAATGGAATTCCATCCTCAATAATCCGTTCATGATCGGATTTTGACATTTTCCATTTCTTAATTTTTGATTTTTTCTTTGATTGAACTTCTATCAACTTTATGCGTGCTGCACACACCAAGTGACTATATTGACAACTTATGGAATCGGGTTCATAGTCTTCGAAGTAAACAAAGTCTCCACTTTAACGAGTTTGTTTGAAAAAATAACCTTTCAGTATAATAGACCCTTTGTCATACTGAAATCCGTGATCATTATAGTCTTGTAATAATTTCATTTTTTGTTCAGTGCAACGCATCAAATAATACTTCACATTTTCATCGTTGTCAATAGGTGCAATTACAACAAAAACATCTCCTACACAATAAAATAAATTTAACATTTAATTATGCATATTTAAATTTATTTGTAGATCTTTAAATCATTAACAAGTAATTCAAATGTTACCTTCTCTAACAAGATCAGAAACTCGATCACCATCGGATGATATTGTAGTTTCATCTGATTCCATTTCTTCAAACATTGCAACATACATTTTTCCCTTTGTATTTAGCTCTGTATGTTTCCAATCGTTCACATACATTTTGTTTTCACAGACATCATTGGATTTTGTGTTGTCTATGCAAACATCACAAAAACAAGAATATTTTCTTTTATCCAATGCAAACACATTTGTGGACAATTTTGTTTGAATTGAATGCAATTTTCAAGTCCCTTTTATTGTTCCAACGTCATTTCCAATTGATCTATTTACGTCTCCGATTCCAATATGCCAGAAAAACCTTTATATGGATAATTAGAAAAAGAATTTGTAAATATGATATCAAAATACAATTAAAAACAATCATTGCATGATAAATGTACAATGTTTAAAATTAGATTACCAATATAAATTAAATTGAATGTACCTTCGCACTTCTCTTGATGGGTTAATCTCATGGCTTAGAGCAGTTTTGCACCATTGAACAAATTTTTCAGCATTCACAAGTCGGCGTGCAAAGTGGTTCATTTGATATCTTCGAAGTACTCGTTTTATGCATGCTCCTGCACCGTCATGTTCTCCTTTTCCATGGCCAGTCTCAAAGAAATTCCAACAATGTTTAATGCAAGTTTTCTTATGAAGACGACACAACCAAAAAAATGATCGTGCAGATTTGAATTGACCTGCGCATCCGTCTGACCATATCCAATGTTCATTTAATGTTATTCCACGATTTTTCAATGAATCATAAATTATTTCAAAACAATGTTGTACAAAACATGTATCATGTGTACGATCGTCACTGATATAAAAATGATATTCTTTAATGATATGTCGATTTTCACTCGTGCTTTCTATATGATCGACATTTTGTTCAACATGTCTATATAGAATATGGACGAGCATGGAGACTAGGTCAGAGTGATAGTATTCACTCTGAATTTCTTTTTGTGGAACAAATGTGTAGTTTTATGCAAAATCAATCACTGACAAAATGGTCCCTGGTGGAAAAAATTCACGAGATTTTTTGAATTGCAAGTCTTGCCATCGAGCTCTATGGGAATGCATGGTGTATTTGTAAATTTCTGCTTCAAACTTTCTCAAAAAGTCTATTAGAAAAATTTTGTCTTCTCGTAATTCGATTCTTTTAACACTATCTGCACTTTGAATCGATGTACTGGTATATTCGTATCTCTTCCATTTCACTTTCATGTTGGACAATGATTGATCATTTATATCAATACGATATTTGTTTTGAAATTTAGTCAAATTTCCACAATCATCGCATTTTTTACCACTAACACATTTCTTTTTGTAAAATAGTTCATCGCTTTCTCTTTCACATAGAATTTGAGATATGAAATCACGGATAGTGGAAGGAGGAGGTGAATCCTTCCATAATGTTCTACCAAAATCAAGGAATGTGTCATAATATAACTCAAATTCCACATGATAATGGCAACAACAAGTGTCACGTACGGTGATAGGTTTTACATACCATGGTTTTTGTTGAACAAAAGCACTGAGTGAAACTTGAATTTGACGATTCTCTTCTTTGAACTTGTTGAATAAATCTATTTGAGTGGTTTCCAAGAGATGTTTTTCATGTTCTTCGTATTGATTTCATGCTATTCTTCTTCGCATCACATGTCTTGCAGTCGGTGTAACACGTGAATTGTTCTTCCAATATTCATATATTATTTTTTAACATCTTCTCCAAGTCTATCTTTGTATGGTTGCCTACAAATAGCTCTCCAACAAGCGAGTTCATCATTTACGTCTATTTGCAGTCGAAATTTTCGATGTTTGTGCAGAGTTTTTCGCGAGGTTCCCAGTGCTTGTGCCATAGATGTTAGATTCAAACGATTCTCTTGAGTACTTGGTGAAGCCATTGCCATTTGTATTCCTCTACGTATATTTGAAACATCTTTATCTCTAGATCTCTTAATTGACTCTATAGCACTACTCATATTTTTTATCACCTCTTCTTTCATTTTTTTATCTTTGGTTGATTTTCGAATACCCAATAGTGTCATCGCTTCTTTAATTTCCTTGATGATAGGAGACCTTTCAACATTTGAGCTTGAACTGTCACTTGCTCATTTTTGAAAAACATTTCAAAAATTTTATCGACACGATATCGTATAACATGGTCAGGTTTTTTATCTCCATATGTGTGAGTGTCGACATTTTCTAACATCTCATTATCGATAGTGATTTCATCTGTACATATTCAAAAAAATAGTACATATTCAATAAATAACTAAATTAATAAATATGTCAATAAATATTAGGAAATTTTTAAATATATCAATAGATCATAATATTTACATTTACATACCCGATTCAATTTCTGCTTGAGGTTGATTTTCTTCTTCAATATTTTGAGGAGTATCTCTGTCTGTTTACATTAAACAAAATATTTTTCAAACTAGTTCATCAAATAAAAATTAAACTTCACATTCTACATTGGGAAAATTTTAAAAATATATCAATAGATCATAATATTTACATTCACATACCTGCTTCAATTTCTGCTTGAGGTTGATTTTCTTCTTCAATATTTTGAGGAATATCTGTGTCTGTTTACATCAAACAAAATATTTTTCAAACTAGTTCATCAAATAAAAATTAAGCTTCATATTTTACATTAGGAAAATTTTAAATATATATCAATAGATCATGTAATATTTACATTTACATACATGCTTCAATTTCTGCTTGAGGTTGATTTTCCTCTTCAATATTTGAGAGAGCTTCTAACTTTCTTTTGCGATATTGTCTCGTCTCTTCTCTACGTTCCTCAGGCTTTCTTTTTCGATCATATTTTCTCACACAAGTTCTTCGATTTCCCATGATAATAGGGTATGAGGTTCATGTTGGGGTGAAAATGTGAAGCTGGGTTACACTTTTTGCCCTTTTTTGAGAAATATTTTTCATTTTTTTCGGTTCTTCAACTTTCTGCAAACTATAACAATTTTTCTGTGTAGAATTTCATTTTGCGATAAAAATAAAAGTTGTGAGAAATTTTGTTAGCTTTCTATTACTTATTTTTTGAAAATTTTTTATGCAGATTTGATATGTCAACTTAGCGTTTCTTTGAGTGTGTGTTTCTTAACAATCAAAGAATTCATAAGAAGTCATGTTATGTCGCAACGTTGTATTCATTGAAAATTTGTGTTTTTGAAAAAACAAAATGTGTTACAACAATCTAGACAGAGTCTACTTTGGTTTCATCATATTTACAAAGCCAATGGATGCACATCATAATTACTAGAATTTTTTGAACTGGTCCAATATGAAAAACTGCGTAGTTTTGATATGTTTCACGTGGCAACAAATTTCTTAACATATAAGTTATAAACTAAAAATCTAAAAGCTACCCATTAGAGT
The DNA here is from genome assembly GCA_034641835.2 of Pinus albicaulis. Taxonomy (NCBI): domain Eukaryota; kingdom Viridiplantae; phylum Streptophyta; class Pinopsida; order Pinales; family Pinaceae; genus Pinus; species Pinus albicaulis. The sequence continues at coordinate 439,297,507 of CM076572.1, read as the reverse complement.
CAACGGACCAATGTAATGCCCCATAATTTTTTCAATTTTTTTTACAATGTATTTTGGGAGACACAAAATTTTGATTTCACTGAATCAAGATGACCCTCAAAAATTGTTTGCACTCATTTTATTAGAAAAATAATTAAAATTAATAAACGTTTACGAAATTCCATAAAATTTATATTTCCTGAAAGTAGATTCAATTCTGAAAATGCTTGTCTTGGTTCCGACAGTTAATTAACAAATTGTCATGGAGTTCAATCAGTCCAAAGTTGCAGAACCGTTTTCAGAGCCTGGTTTTGCGTAATTGGTGACGCGTTAGTTCGGCCGAACTATTCGTGAAAGTTCGGCCGAACTATGTTTTCCGCTTACGAATCATTAAAACTAACGTCTTAATAGTTCGGCCGAACTTCTTATCAAAATTTCGGCCGAACTATTGTGCAATTCTCCGTCGGCCGGAAATTTTTGTGGAGCCCCCTACAAAACACATATTTCGCGTCAATATAAATTGCCGCGAAATGATTCACAATTTTCGCACATTTCGCACTTCATTTCATTTTACAACTTGGTTTGAATTCAAAAACTTTTCTTCAAAGTTTGGGTTTAAAAAATTTTTTTGGAAGACATTTTATGGAGGCGGCGTGATTTTTCTTGGAGGTTCAAAGTTTGAGTTTAAAGAACTTTTTTGGAAGACATTTTTTGGAGGCGACGTAATTTTTCTTGGAGGTATGTACGTGTTTTGTGTTGAAATAAATCTTTTGAGCTTCTTTGTTCAAAAAATTTTCTTCACATTTTGGATTTAAAGAATTTTTTTGGAAGACATTTCTTGGAGGTGGTGTGATTTTTCTTAGAGGTATGTACGTGTTTTGGATTGGATTACGTATTTTTTAGAAAAGATTTTTTTAAATTAAATCTTTTGTGATATTGTTTGTAATTGAGTTATTGTCTAATTTTTTTCATTATGCATATGTTTCTCTTTTTGTATCTGACATATGGATCAGGTGTATGACATGGATGGAGATCCTGGATTGAGACACATAGACCCATGGATTCTCATGGTTATGTGGAACAAAATGGTTAAATTATGATTTATGGATTATAAATAGCTTCCATGATTATATATATGTCTAACATTATACTGAGCAGGATGTGGTAGGGGACCTGATCATTTTCCAACAAGGACTTTCAATTATGAATGATTGTGGAAGTCATTTATTCAAAACCTAAATGACTGTGGAATTCATTTCTTCAAAACCTAAATGACTGTGGAAGTCATGCACCATTCTTTGTAAAATGTGGTTAAGTTAATTTCATTATGAAATTCATATGATTCCTTTGATCTATGAGATTGTGATGTGTGCAGGTCTTCGAACAAGGCCTTACCAACGAACCATCAAATGGGTAAAAGCTCACAATCAGTACCATAAGGAGAAATATAGATTTTAAAAGCATAGTAGATGAGAAAGCATGGAAATTAGGGCGTGGAGTCTTAAATCCAAGAAATATAAAGACGTGGAGTCTTTTATATTTAGGGCACAGAGTCAAAAATATTTAAAAAGATCAAGTTATGGAATCTTTGGAGTATATCAGGGCACAGAGTCCTCAATCTAATAAGGCATGGAGATGCATTAAATAGAGGTGTGAAATCCCTATTCTCCGAAATAAAAATACCACTCATGGATAAATTTCCTTAAATAGAATCTCAATCTAGCAATTTTGGAATGACTTTCTAAAAATAGAAAGTCATATCTATCATCTCAAGCATGACTTTCCAAAAATAGTAAATCTCCTTGCATAAATTGGTAATCAAGCATAGTTGAAGGAAATTAAATTAACTTATCATTAATCAATCCTAATATTTCAATATTGACTTAATCCTAAATATTATTAGTATTAACATTATCTTTTATGAGACTATGATATTGGAATTACAAATTAACTTCATATATTTAATCAATTCAGGCCTCTCTCCTTCATGACTCTCATGGACCTATGTAACTCTCTCTATTTTAAATATTACAACACTCTCTTTGATGCACTCATCAAGGAATGGCATATCCCTCTTACACTCTCTTTAATGCATATGTTACACTCTCCTTAAATAAGGCATGCATACCTCTCCTTAATGGCATAAGTTACACTCCTCTAAATGGAATACAATGCATGCATATTACTCCTCCTTTATGACAAGAATTTGTTACTCATCCTATATATGAGTCTCATGTATTATCACTTGAAAAAGGGATAGGGTGATGCCAAGAGTGGAAGAAACTTGAGGAATATTGTGAGAGGGAGAGATATGGAGAGTATCCAATTACTTCCAAAACAAATCTGAATTCCTTACTAATCTACTAAGTATCTATTGAGGTTGAACATGAGTGGTATTTAGAGGAAGTGAAAACAATCTTCCTTAGTTTTCCTTGCATCTCTCTCTACTCTTGTATTGTGGTACTGATTGTGAGATTTTGTAGCTCGGCGGTTCCAGGGTGGAAATTTTTTCCTGGATATCGTTGGGAGGAAAACCAGGTGGTTCATGATGAGTTGGTAAGGATATTGGCGTTGGAGCATACTCTTACTAGTGCTGGAGCATATATCCATCCTTTTGGAGTCGTAAAAATTCACTGTCAAGTATGTGGATCAAATTATACTATGCATTTTTGAATTTTATTTCACAGTTTTTGCTTGTTTTGTTTTTTTATGAAACTTCCAAGTATATGAAGTGTTGCACACCAAATGTGAGGAAATTTCGTAATGGTTGTAGAAGTATTTTTTTTGTATAGTGTTCAATAGATTAACAATAAGTCCTAATGGATGAAGCTTGTAGGATGCCATGAATTACATGAAAACATTTTCATGGCTTAAATTATGTTTTCCTCCTCTTTGCATAGCTCTAGATAAGTTTTCATACTATGTGTTTGACAAAAGTCATAAATTAGATTGTAGGATTTTTGGGTTGTTGTTGTTTTGAATAATCACATTTTTGGGCATCCCTGTTGTGATTCAACTCAACTTCAAGGGGTATCTATATCAAAATGCCATTTCACCTCGAATTTTATTTCAAAAATGAATTTTTAGGACACCGAATCCCAAATCTGCGCTTTTTTTCAGATTTGTTGTTGCATGTAGGAACCGCATGTTGTTTTTTTTTTTCTGTTTGGTTGTTTTTATATTGGATCTGCCTGATAATTTATACTGATGAATCTAATATATGCTAACCACTTTGAAATTGTGTTTAAATTCTAAATGGTCAATGCTTTGAAATTTTAAATAACCTTATGGCAACATATTTTATAACTGCCAACTGTTTGTCAAAATTCCCCAATGGTTGTACCTTACAACGTTGGGAGCTATGTTTAAAATTACTAAATATTTATATTCATTTATTGGTATAGGTTCAACAATGAATATGGTTGATAATTGATGCAGGAGCATCAAGACCTTTTTCTCCATTTGTAAATATGGGGTGTGATAATATTAATTTGTAAATATGGGGTGTGATGATTTTTAATATTGTATTAATTAATTTGAATTAAATAGGAGAAGGTGAGGATTTATGTAAATATCTTTTTATTAATAAAAGGATATGAGGAAATTTAATAAATTGAAGGATTTTAGGGATAAAAACCTATCCTTTAGGGATGTTGAGAAATTTAGGGGTTTGTTGAGGATTTTAAGGGATTGAGCATTTAATTAAGTGATTTTTAAAATTGTATAAATAGGAAAGGGGTTTTGTGAGAAAAAGACATTGAGAATAGTGAGAGGAGTAGAGAGCTGGTTTGGAACAACCAAGGCAGTGAGCCTTTGGTAAATTGTAAGGGCCATCAATCGGGAATATCAGGCCAAACAAAGTCTGTAAGTAATCTTGTTTTGATTTCAGATTATAAATATATATACATTTGGAGATTGGCTTTGAAAGTTATAGTATTTTCTGGTTAAATGTATATATATGGTTGAGGAATTGATTATTGGAAAGATCGACTAAAGGAAACCTGCAATCAAAGAAATGGTGGGATCGATTTATGTGACCAAGTTAAAAGGATTGATCTTAATATAGAAATTTTTATCTATGCATGAGCTTATGAATGGTTTTGTTATATCAATCTGAATTCGATTAATAGAAAATGAAAAGAGGAGAGCACCAGTCTTTTAATACCTTCTAAGTCTGCAGTGTCAAGTTGGTGTAATCCTGAGGGGTCGATAGCAGAAATTGCTATTCATTGATGCGTTGAGAGTGTTGTTGCATTGAATAGTATATATGTATTGAAAAATGAATGGGTTCAAAAGACCGTTAGATGCGTAATCTGATTGCAGAAATAGTCTTTGGCAAATGCATGAAGCAACAAGATATAGCCTTATTCATAACTGAATTCAATGTTTGAGTTTGTAAGTTTAACTACTTTGTGAGTTTAACTACGGGAAGAAGGAATGATGGAGTGCTATAGCGGCGGCCATTAATGTTATTTGTTAAATGCTAATGCGTTGAATTCCTGATAGGTTGCAAAGAAGCCGAATGTGAGTTAATAATGGACGACCTTGAGTTTATAATGCGATGCGAGGAAAGTGTTTACGTATGTGGACAACGTTAATGTTGAATGCGCCCATGAGATTCTCACATCGATTCTCATTTACGGTATAAAATGTTGAAGAAGCAGATTGCTGGAATGTTTGTAAAGGTAATCCAAGTGAAATAGTATGGCGTTGTTTGAAGATTTTTGTATCGATCTGACACTGTAAGCGTTGAAGACAACACCATTGAACTGTCAGGGTGTTTGTAAGGCATTCCAATTCGAATTGGTAATTCGATGCAAATTAAATCGGTTCATTGCACGTTCGTGGAGGTGTGAAAGAACGGTGGGAGACAAAGTCAACTAGTAAAACATGAGAGCACAGAACAATTGGCAAGCTGAAGAGGTAAAAGGGTGCGACTTGGTAATTATCCAGGTCTGTCACTTTAAAAGTCTGCAAAGGTAAGTCATAAATTGAGTTGAGTTGCGTTATGAATCTGAAACATAACTCATAAAAAAACCGCATTGTATAGCCCAGAAATCGAAGGCGTTAATGGAATGAAAGGATCGATTGTGGAGGTGCATTGTGAAGGTCAGTTTGATGCAGCGTTATGAGATTTATACAAGTTTTCAGTTTGTATTGTACGCTGGAAGCATTCCTAACCTACGAGTCAAATGATATTTGAGTAATTTCATTGATATGCATTGAATGACTGAAAGAAATTGGTGTATTAATGGATGAGTGAAGAATTTCATATGTAAAGAATTTGTCCAGCTTGTTTAAAATGAAAAGGGCGCACATATAAATATAGTGGAATGGAGTTTGGCTGAGGTTATGGCTAGTTAACTAAGTTCTCTTATAAAATTGTTGAAAAGGTATTAATACATTTTAAATGAAGCATAGTTAATAGCCATAAATGGAATTTGAGAGGTACATAAAATTTGATCTTATGAGCTTCCGAAATTAGAAGAGTTGAGATTTTGATTTAAGTTGATTGGGATAAAATTTGAGATGCATTCTCATATGCACAGATGTTAAAGATCCTGGTATTGCAGGCTGCTCTAGGTACGCATCATTTTTAGTATCGAGCTTGGCTGCGATGAAATGAAGAATGTTTGTTTGAAGACGAGAAGGTTTATTGAACTAGAATGTATTTCGAAAGTGTGATGATGAAGATCGGATTTTAAATACGAGTACGGCATATAAATTGCAAGTGAGCAGAATGCAGGTAATGCAGGCAAAGGAGGTCGGATTCTAATCTGACACAAAGCAAACCGAGTACGAGGAGGTGAAGAATTGAGCGGCTAAAGTTTGCAGATAAAGTCGGAAGATTGGAAGAGAATCAGATTTTAAAATCTGATTAACAGTAGTTGAATATTGAGAAATTGTGCAGAGGAAGCAATGAAGATTTGCTGAAACAAAATTGCAGGAGTGGTGAGATTCTGAAGGTAATTGAAGATTTTGAAGACACAGCTAACAGCTAGTGGGAAGGACGGTCCATTTAAAAGTACAGGCAAAGGAAAAGACAAGATCAGACTGAGATCTTGAAGGTAAGGTGATCTGGGTTTATTTGAATTGGAAGATTGTAGTCTTTGCATTAAAGCAGAAGTATTTTTGCAACTCCCAAAAGGAAAATCCATAGAAGACATGTTTAAAATTGCTAACATAAAACTGGTGAAAGCATAGGTGTGGCAGAACCTTGAGGAAATCCAATAGAGATTGGATAAGGAAGACAGTTGTGAACAGGCAGATGAGTTGAAGCCCAGGAAGAGCAAAGGGAAGTGCTCAAAGGAGGTTCCAGAGGAAGAGAACCAATTGCTTACCAAAAGACCGAGTGAGGAGGGCTTGGTGAGGTAAGTGGCGGCAGGACAGTACTTGCTGCTGAAGAGGCTTTAGTGCAACTCATAGAAAAGTGAGTAAAGAACTCATAGAGATGGAAAGGATGATGACTAGTGATAGTCGTAAAAGAGGTTCTGAAATAAACCACAACAGAGGACAAAAGGAGAAGGGTGCCAAGGCAGTTGGCATACAGAGACAATTAAGCAAAGAGGAATATGAAAGGGAGAAGGCTGAAATAGCAGTTCAGCTTGAGGTGTTAATGGAGATGTTGCAAAGAAATGAGGAAGACCGAAAAGACCCGAAGCGTGGTTATGTCATAAGAAAAAGGGCGAGGTGGCGGAGACTACAGAAGTAGGTCATCGGATGAATATGCGATTGATAAAGGAACTAGGGAACTTGAACGGGTCATAGATGCCGGACGAGAGGGAGATGAAAGCTCGAAACGGAGTTGAGCTACGGCCAAAATGAAGATCTTGAAGAAGATGTTGAAGTTTCGGATATGTTACCGAGAGAATGGACCATTACTTTTTGAAAGTGATGAAGAGGTGAAAGGTTAGATCATATGAATGATTCGAAGCAGCCGAAAGATTTGATGACTGAAGCATCAAATAAGACCGTAAGGTCTTGTGATTTTAAAACTAATGATTTGTGTGTGATTGCAGGTTTGGAAGAAGATAGGCAATCTTTTGAAGTTGTCAAAGAGGTGAAAGAGTACCTTCCAGAAGATGAAAGTTTTGAAGCAGAATACGATAAAGAGGTTGGGAAAGAATCAGTTCACTACAGTGGACAAATGCTGGAAGACATCACTGAAATAGCTGATGAGAAGGGGAGACTAGCTGACAGTCTCAAGAGTTCTTTGAGTTTGGATCAGCATACTGATATGCTGACAAAAGAAGAGAAATAAACGCAACATACTGAAGAGTTGGTAAAGGGAAAAGAGGTACAGAGGCCTTATTTTTTTTATTATAATGATTGTCTTATGATTGAAGATGTTGTTGCAGACGTTGGAACATATTTGGCACAAGTGGATAGCCAAATGAAAGAAGGAGAGGAAGAACATCTACTGAAGGATGTTAAGGAGAGATTGCTGAAGAAGGATGACAAAGCAGTTGTCATAAATGATAATCAAGAAGAAATTGACAGATGTAGAAAACAGAGGCAAGAAATTGTTCTAAAAGACAATGTAGCAGCAGCAGAAAATGTGCAAAACAGCAGTAAGGGTGAAAAAGAAGCAATCAAAATAAGTGAAGAACAAGCAAGAATGAGAGTTCAGCAATCAAGATATGGAAACAATCAGCAGACAGAGGACATACTGGACAGAGAAATTGAGTTGATAAGGAGGTTAATGATAAAAACATCCCAGAGAAAGACAACCGAAAGAGAGAAAAGGAGAGACAACAAGAGAAAGACTGTATCAGACTTGGAAGGCAGAGCAAGTGGAGCACTACAACACAAAATATGGAAACCTGGAGGACAACAGCAGATAACAACAACAGTAAAGCAATTGAAAAGCAAGGAAAGATTACAAAATAAGATTTGGGATCCAGGAGGAAATAATTATCCAGACTTATGACCAGGTGGTCATGAATTTTCTTACATGGGGAGTCTGATGCAGGAGCATCCAGACCTTTTCTCCATTTGTAAATATGGGGTGTGATAATATTAATTTGTAAATGTAAATTGAAGTGATTTTTAATATTTTATTAATTAATTTGAATTAAATAGGAGAAGGTGAGGATTTATGTAAATATCTTTTTATTAATCAAAGGATATGAGGAAATTTAATAAATTGAAGGATTTTAGGGATAAAAACCTATCCTTTAGAGATGTTGAGAAATTTAGGGGTTTGTTGAGGATTTTAAGGGATTGAGCATTTAATTAAGTGATTTTTAAAATTGTATAAATAGGAAAGGGGTTTTGTGAGAAAAATACATTGAGAATAGTGAGAGGAGTAGAGAACTAGTTCGGAACAACCAAGGCAGTGAGCCTTTGGTAAATTGTAAGGGCCATCAATCTGGAATATCAGGCCAAACAAAGTCTGTAAGTAATCTTGTTTTGATTTCATTATAAATATATATACATTTGGAGATTGGCTGTGAAAGTTATAGTATTTTCTGGTTAAATGTATATATATGGTTGAGGAATTGATTATTGGAAAGATCGACTAAAGGAAACCTGCAATCAAAGAAATGGTGGGATCGATTTATGTGACCAAGTTAAAAGGATTGATCCTAATATAGAAATTGTTATCTATGCATGAGCTTATGAATGGTTTTGTTATATCAATCTGAATTCGATTAATAGAAAATGAAAAGAGGAGAGCACCAGTCTTTTAATACCTTCTAAGTCTGCAGTGTCAAGTTTGTGTAATCCTGAGGGGTCGATAGCAGAAATTGCTATTCATTGATGCGTTGAGAGTGTTGTTGCATTGAATAGTATATATGTATTGAAAAGTGAATGGGTTCAAAAGTCCGTTAGATGCGTAATCTGATTGTAGAAATAGTCTTTGGCAAATGCATGAAGCAACAAGATATAGCCTTATTCATAACTGAATTCAATGTTTGAGTTTGTAAGTTTAACTACAGGAAGAAGGAATGATGGAGTGCGCCTATAGCATAAATGCATTAATGTTGACTGTTAAAATGCTAATGCGTTGAATTTACAATGGGTTGCAAAAGACTGAATGTGAGTTAATAATGGACATCCTTGAGTTTATAATGCAGTGCAGAAAGTGTTTCTGTGTATGGACAGCGTTAATGTTGAATGCGCCCATGAGATTCTCACATCGATTCTCATTTCTGTTATAAAATGTTGAAGAAGCAGATTGCTGGAGCGTTTGTAAAGATAATCCAAGTGAAATAGTGTAGCGTTGTTTGAAGATTTTTTTTGTATCGATCTGACACTGTAAGCGTTGAAGACAACACCATTGAACTGTCAGGGTGTTGTAAGGCGTTTTAATTCGAATTGGTAATTCGATACCAGGAAATCGGTTCATTGCACGTTCGTGGAGGTGTGAAAGAACGGTGGGAGACAAAGTCAACTAATAAAACATGAGAGCACAGAACAATTGGCACGCTGAAAAGGTAAAAGGGTGCGACTTGGTAATTATCCAGACCTGTCACTTTAAAAGTCTGCAAAGGTAAGTCATAATTGAGTTGAGTTGCGTTATGAATCTGAAACATAATTCATTAAAACCGCATTGTATAGCCCAGAATTTGAAGGCATTAATGGAATAAAAGGATCGATTGTGGAGGTGTATTGTGAAGGTCAGTTTGATGCAGTGTTATGAGATTTATACCAGTTTTCAGTTTGTATTATACGCTGGAAGTATTCTTAACCTACGAGTCAAATGATATTTGAGTGATTTCATTGTTATGCATTGAATGACTGAAAGAAACTGGCGTATTTATGGATGAGTGAAGAATTTCATATGTAAAGAATTTGTCCAGCTTGTTGAAGGGCGCACATATAGATATAGTGGAATGGAGTTTGGCTGAATTTATGGCTAGTTAACTAAGTTCTCTTATAAGGTTGTTGAAAAGGTATTAATACATTTTAAATGAAGCATAGTTAATGGCCATAAATGGAATTCGAGAGGTACAATCTTATGAGCTTCAGAAATTAGAAGAGTTGATATTTTGATTTGAGTTGATTGGGGTAATAGTTGAGATGCATTCTCATAAGCACAGTGTTGTAATGATCCTGGGTATTGCAGGCTAGGCTCTAGGTCTGCATCAATAATCTACTTATATCTTAAGTTCAATTATTGGCACTACTCACAAAAAAAAAATGAATTCATGTAATTTTGGATTCATGTTAGCTAATTGTTGTGAAAACACCTTAAAGAAATAATGGTTGTAAGTGTTTGAAAAAATTCCTCAATGGTTGTACATTTAATTCTTGTAAATTAGTTGTCATAATTTTCAATGGTTGCATCTAATTACTTTTATGAACCTTCCATAAAACAAAAACACTTAAGTTAATTTAGGATTCGCAATCAAGTTGTTTCTAGTGTAATAACTCCATTGAGTTAAAGGGTCCTGCTGAAAATTCAAAATTGGGGTAAGTAATTTTTTGCAATATTAGCTAACATATGAATTCCTAATTATTGGATTCCAACCCTATATAATTTGAATTATCCTTTTAATAAAATAATTCATAAGCTTGTTATTTAGGACAAAATCAAATTAGTCGCTCTTGAACACATTTAATTACAACGGAATTAACAATTAGATTATTGTAAATTGTGGTTCATAAAGGTTGACATTTATTCATACCACTAAATACTTTATATTTTAAAGGTGATTTTAGTCTTGATAAGCAAGCATTATGGTTGTATGTTTTGGATCTTGATAAACCTTGAACCTTGTAGCTTTGAGGTTAAGTTCGTAGAATTTAAGGTGCAGTGTAAGGGAAACCAATAACTTCTATGTCCTACAAAAAAAAAATATCGCATTTTGATTTAATATAATATTTCTCTATAATAATTATGTTAGGTAAGGTGGGACCTTACATATGGTAACAAAGCCCAAGCTCAAAACTCTAGGACCTAGGGCTTTCCTGCTAAAAATCAAAGCTAATTACTTTATTTACTTACCTGATTTTTTTTGGTCAGGTTAAGTAATCATGGAGAGAGCATCGAGGAGGAGGAAGGAAGTCTCATCTCCATGTCCCAAATCCAAATAATCTGAACAAATATCCATTAGGGAAGTAAGGGATATGGTGTTATCTTTCCAAAAGATGACTGAAGTATTGATTAATAGGGTTGGGGGGAATCCTTCAGTGCTTGGTTCTTCATCTCAAGAAGAAAGGAAAGAAATACCATTTGATGGAGATGTACATAGAGAGTTGGAAAAATTTAAGCTTCCTATATTTAAGGGTACCACAAAAGGGTAGGTAGCAGAAGCTGGTTGGAAAACATGCGCCTACGTTTTGAGTTGCGGAACTATTCTAGCAACCAAAAGGAAAAGTTATCTATTTACCAACTTAAAGAGAGTGCACAATTATGGTGGAGGAAATTAGAGTCCCAATTTGGGTTCTCCATGTCTACCTTGACATGGGAACAATTCGAAGAGAAATTTCAAGCAAAGTACCTTTTTGTTGAATACTTGGAGAGGAATTTGAATGAGTTCCATGATCTTAAGCAAGGAACTAAGACTATCCTTGAATGTGAGGCACGATTCATGGAATTTCTTAGATATGCCACCCATATAAATATTGAAGCCCTAAAGGTAAACAAGTTTTTGTATGGGTTGAATCCTATTATAAAGGAGAAGGTGCACATTTTAGGCCTACTACATTGCATGAGGTAGTGCAGCAAGCAATTATAGATGAGGAATAATTTTTGGGCAACAAAGGCGGGGATAAAACCCCAAATCTATAATTCCATGGAAAACCTCCTCGAAGGGGAGGCCAATATGTAAGACATAAGTCAGGTGTTTCACATCATCATGGATTTCAAAAGAATCATACTTTTAATAACCAAGGAAATAATTCAAGGTAACAACTTCAGCAAAGTAGTGCTCGCACTCAAGAAACACCTAATAAAAGGGTCAAATTTATGAATGTTGATCCCACTAATGGATTTTGGACTTGTGGAGGACCTCATTATGAGAAATTTTTCCCTGAAAAGAAGACTGAAGCACAATCAGAGCAGGAACAAGCCACTATTAGAGATATGGGTAGATCCCATAGGATTTTTGCAGTGTTGCAGAATCGATAAGTCGAGCATCAATCTACCGTGCTTGAAGCATCTAGTAAGCTAAATGGTATGGATGTTACTCTTTTGATTGATCCTAGTGCAGCTAAAATTTTTATTTCTCCTAATGATTTATTGAAATGTAAATTAGTGGCAATAGAGAAAGATGATTTCGATCGGGTTGAGATGGCATCAAGACAATCTCAAAAGGTTGAATACTTAGTGAAAGAGTTCCCTTTAGACCTGGGAGTGTGTGTCATACATGTGAATCTTTATGTGACGCCACTTGGTCACTATGATGTGATAACTGGGATATGTTGGCTTGAATCCCGCTGGGTTGTGCTCAATTGTCCAAGCAAAACCCTTCACTTTTTGAGTGATAAGGGTCAATCTAGGGTTCTCCATGGGAAAATAAGACATGATTCTTTAATACTTATCTCATTCTTGAAGATGAAGTGAAGTCCTAGAAAAAAATGTCAAATGTATGTTTTAATGACTTTAAATGAGGGAGATATTTCATCCCTTGAACAATATCCTTTCCTTTTAGAATTCTTTGATGTCTTTCTAGAGGAGTTGCCTGGTTTATGTCCAAAGCATGATATTGACTTCTCCATTGAGCTTAATCTCGGTACTGAAACTATATCCAAAGCTCCCTACCGAGTGTCTATTGTTGAACTTCGTGAGTTGCAAATGCAACTTCAAGATTTATTGGATCGGGGTACGAATAGACCTAGTGTTTCACCTTGGGGAGCTCCTAAGATATTTGTAAAGAAGAAGGATGGATCTCTTCAGCTCTATGTTGATTACAAGGAATTGAATCGAGTAACTATTCGAAATCAATATCCTTTGCCTAACATTGATGATCTATTTGATCAAATGAAGGGAGCCATTGTATTCTACAAGATCGATCTTCAACCAGGATATCATCAGCTTAGAGTTAAAGAAGAGGATATTTCCAAAACTACATTTCAAACACGTTTTGGTCATTATGAGTTCGTGTTTGTTCCATTTGGGTTATCTAATGCCCTAGGATTTTTTATGAGTCTGATGAATGGTGTATTTCGGAATTACATGGACAAATTTGTACAAGTGTTCCTTGATGACATCCTAATCTATTCAAATTCCCCCAAAGCACATGAGCAACACCTAAGAGTGGTATTGAAATGCTTAAGAGAAAATAAGCTTTATGCAAAAATGTCCAAATGTTCTTTTTTCAATCAAAAATCCATTATCTTGGACACATTATCTCCAGTGAAGAAATTTCGGTTGACCCAACAAAGATCGATGCAATTTCAAGATGGCCAACACCCTCTAATGCACATGAAGTGTTTAGTTTCATGGGTATGGCAGGATACTATCAGAGATTTGTGGAAGGGTTTTCAAAAATAGCCAGCCCAATCACTTCATTTCTTAAGAAGGGAGCGTGATTTAAGTGGAGAGATGAGTGTGAGCAAGCTTTTTCCAAGCTCAAGCAATGTTTGACCACAGCTTCGATACTGAAGGTTCCAGATATGGATAGACCATTTATATTATGCACAGATGAGTCAAAAGGTGGATTGGGTGCCATTTTATCACAAGAGGGTAGGGTGATTGCATATCTCTCTAGGAAGCTACGGCCTCGTAAATAAAACTATGCAACCCATGATCTGAAACTAGCAGCCATAGTTCATGCCTTCCGACTTTGGCGAGATTATCTAGTGGGCAAGAAATTTGAATTGAAAATAGATCATAGAGTTTTTCAATATATGTTTACTCAAAGTGATCTTAATGCTAGACAAAGAAGGTGGTCAGAAATCCTAAGTGAATATGATTTTGACATAACTTACATCAAGGGTACATTGAACAAAGTAAATGATGCACTTAGTCAAAGGCCATGCATCTTTTCAGTAATTCCACTGAAGATTTATTTACGGGATCACATCTTGAGGGTACAAGATGTAGATGAATGGTGTAAGGAAGCTAAAGTTTCTCTTTGTGGGGAGGAGGCCACGAAAAGCAAGGTAAAAGTCTATTCTTGTGATGATGATGGAATGGTGAGATTTATGCAAAGGATTGTAGTCCCAGATCAAGATGGGCTTCATGAGTTAATTTTGAAAGAATCTCACCGTGCAGTATATATTACTCACCTGGGAGTCCAAAAGATGGATGCTGATTTTAAAAAAAAATCATTTGGACATACATGAAAAAGGATGTAGTAAAATTTTTAGCAAATTATTTGGAATTCTATGTAGTTAAAGCAAAGCACGGTCATCCAGCATGATTTTTGCAGCCACATAACATTCTTGAGTCCAAATGGGAATAAATATCTCTGAACTTTATTTTTGAATTACCTGAAACAACTAAAAGGCATAACTCTATTTTGGTGGTGGTGGATAAGCTTACTAAGAGTACCCATTTTATACCTGTTAGAGATACTTACAAAGAAGTTGAAATAGCACAAGTATTTATAAAGGATATCATTAGACTTCATGGTTTTCCTAAGAAAATCATATCACACAGGGGCTCTATATTCACTGGAAGATTTTGGACTAGTTTCCAGGGAGCTCTTCAGACACAATTAAATTTCAGTACAACTTATCATCTAGAAACTGATGGTCAAACTGAAAGAGTAAATCAAGTGTTGGAGGACATGCTTAGAATTTATGTAATGTATCAACAATATAAGTGGTAAGATTATCTTCCTCTAGTGGAGTTTTCTTACAATAACAACTATCACCGCTCCCTTGGTATGGCCCCTTATGAGCTATTGTATGGAAGACCATGCAGAACACCTTTAAGGTTGGATAGAATAGAGGACAGGATCTCAGTAGGTTCTGAAATTCTTCAAGAAATGGAAGAACAGATGTGTCGTATAAGACAAATATTAAATGAGGCACAGGATAGATAGAAGACCTATGATGATATGCATAGAATGGATCGTAGTTTTAAATAAGGGGAATTTTTTTTTCTTCGATTAAAACCTCAAAAAATATTTATTATATTTGGGAAAGGATCTAATCACTCTCCTCAATTTGTTGGGCCTTTTGAGATCATCGAAAGGATAGGACCTATGGCATATCGTCTTGCTCTACCACCAATTTTTCATTGCATGCATGATGTATTTCATATTTCAATGTTGCGTAAGTATGTTCATGGTCCTTCTCACATTTTATATTAGCATCAATTACATGCAACAAGCGAGGGGACTCTGAAGGTAGAGCCAGCTTTCATTTTGGATCGCCACACTCGACAGCTCACACGTCGCATGGTGGACCAAGTAAAGGTCCAATGGGACCCGTACAGTCCTAGTCCCTCCGCTTGGGAAGATTCATCTTCTATGCGTCTTGAGTTTCCTTTTTTGTTTATTCAAACTTCGAGCCAAGTTTACTCCAAGAGGGGGAGTATGTAGTGTCCTATTTTTCCTAGTATAGTTTTGTCACTCCTGTTAAGGGTAATTTTTTATTATATATATATATATATATATATATATATATATATATATATATGTATATGTATGGCATATTGATCACTAGATTGAGGAATAATGTTTTATATATATGATTATATTTCCTCCTTATGTTTATGTATGTCAGAGTGATCACTGGATTGGGTAAAAATGTTTTATATACATAGTTATATTTCCTCTTATGTTTATGTATGTAAGATTGACCACTAGTTTGGGAAAAAATTTTATATAGTTGTATTTTCCCTTATGTGTGGTATATTTTATTATGTTTTTTATATGATGTTATGCATATGTTTCTCTTTTTGCATCTGACATATGTATCAGGTGTATGACATGGATGGAGATCTTGGATTGAGACATATGGACCCATGGATTCTCATGGTTATGTGGAAAAAAATGGTTAAATTATGATTTATGGATGATACATTACTTGCATGATTATATATATGTCTAACATTGTATTGAGCAGGATGTGGTAGGGGACTTGATCATTTTCCAACAAGGATGTTCAATTATGAATGATTGTGGAAGTCATTTCTTCAAAACCTAAATGACTGTGGAAGTCATGCACCATTCTTGGTAAAATGTGATTAAGTTAATTTCATTATGAAATTCATATGATTCCTTTGATCTATGAGATTGTGATGTGTGCATGTCTTTGAACAAGGCCTTACCAACGAACCATCAAATCGGTAAAAGCTCACAATTAGTACCATAAGGAGAAACACAAAGTATAAATGCACAATAGATGAGAAAGAATGGAAATTAGGGCGTGGAGTCCTAAATCCAAGAAAAATAAATACGTGGAGTCTTTTATATTTAGGGCACGGAGTCCTCAATCTACTAAGGCACGGAGATGCATGAAATAGGGGTGCGGAATTCCTATTATCCGAAAGAAAAATACCACTCATGGATAAATTTCCTTAAATATAATCTCAATCTAACAACTTTGGAATGACTTTCTAAAAATATAAAGTCATGTCTAGCATCTCAAGCATGACTTTCCAAAAATAGTAAATCTCCTTGCATAAATTGGCAATCAAGCATAGTTGAAGGAAATTAAATTATCATTAATCAATCATAATAGTTCAATATTGAATTAATCCTCAATATTATTAGTATTGTCATTATCGTTTATGAGACTATGATATCTTATTAAAAGGGAATTACAAATTAACTTCATATATTCAATCCATTCACACCTCTCTCCTTCATGACTCTCATGGCTCTATGTAACTCTCTCTATTTTAAATATTACATTACACTCTCTTTTATGCACTCATCAAGGAATGGCATATTCCTCTTACACTCTCTTTAATGCATATGTTACACTCTCCTTAAATAAGGCATGCATACCTCTTCTTAATGGCATAAGTTACACTCCTCTAAATGGAATACAATGCATGCATATTACTCCTCCTTTAAGACAAGAATTTGTTGCTTGTCCTATATATGAGTCTCATGTATTCTCACTTGAAAAAGGGAGAGGGTGATGCCAAGAGTGGAATATACTTGAGGAAGATTGTGAGAGGGAGAGATATGGAGAGTATCCAATTGCTTCCAAAACAATTCTAAATTCCTTACTAATCTACTAAGTATCTATTGAGGTTGAACATGAGTGGTATTTAGAGGAAGTGAAAACTATCTTCCTTATTTTTCCTTGCATATCTCTCTATTGTTGTATTGTGGTATTGGTTTTGAGATTTTGCAGCTCGAGGTTTCCAAGGGGAGAATTTTTTCCGAGATACCATTGGGAGGAAAACTGGGTGGTTCATGATGAGTTGGTAAGGATATTGGCATTGGAGCATACTCTTATTGGAGCTGGAGCATACATCCATCCTTTTGGAGTTGTACAAATTCATTTTCAGGTATGTGGATCAAATTATATTATGCATTTTTGTAGTTTATTTCATAGTTTTTTCTTGTTTGGTTCTTTTCTGAAACTTCCATGTATATGAAGTGTTGCACACCAAATGTGAGGAAATTTCATAATGGTTGTAGAAGTATTTTTTTTGTATAGTGTTGAATAGATTAACAACAAGTCCTAATGGATGAAGCTTGTAGGCTGCCATGAATTATATGAAAACATTTTAATGGCTTAAATTATGTTTTCCTCCTCTTTGTACAGCTCTAGATAAGTTTTCATACTATGTGTTTGACAGAAGTCATAAATGAGATTATAGGATTTCTGGGTTGTTGTTGTTTTGAAGAATCATTTTTCTGGGCATCCCTCTTGCAATTCAGCTCAACTTCAGGGGGTATCTGTACCAATAGGCCATTTCACCCCGACTTTGATTTCAAAAATCAAATTTTAGGACATTGATTCCCAAACCGGCTCTGTTTTGCAGATTTGTTGCTGCATGTAGGAACCACCTGTTGTTTTGTTTTTATGTTTAGTTATTTTTATATTAGATCTTCCTAATAATTTATACTGGTGAATCGAATATAGGCTAACCACTTGGAAATTGTTTTTAAAGTCTAAATGGTCAATAATTTGAAATTTTAAATAACCTTATGGCAACATGTTTTATGACTTCCAACTGTTTGTCAAAATTCCCTAATGGTTGTACCTTACAACATTGGGAGCTATGTTTAAAATTCCTAAATATTTATATTCATTTATTGGTATAGGTTCAGAAATGAATATGGTTGATAATCTACTTATATCTTGAGTTCAATTATTGGCACTACTCACAAAAAAAAAAAATGAAATCATGTATTTTTGGATTCATGTTAGCTAATTGTTGTGAAAACACCTTAAAGAGATAATGGTTGTAAGTGTTTGAAAAAATGCTTCAATGGCTGTACATTTCATGCTTGTAAATTGGTTTTCATAATGTTCAATGGTTGCATCTAATTACTTTTATGAACCGTCCATAAAACAAAAAGGCTTAAGTTAATTTAGGATTTGCAATCAAGGTGTTTCTAGTGTAATAACTCCATTGAGTTAAAGGGTCCTGCTGAAAATTCAAAATTGGGGTAAGTAATTTGTTGCAATATTAGCTCACATATGAATTCCTAATTATTGGATTTCAACCCTATATAATTTGAATTATCCTTTTAATAAAATAATTTATAAGCATGTTATTTTGGACAAAATCAAATTAGTCACTCTTGAACACATTTAATTACAATAGAATTAACAATTAGCTTATTGTAAATTGTGGTTCATAAAGGTTGACATTTATTCATCCCACTAAATACTTTATATTTTAAAGGTGATTTTAGTCTTGAGAAGCAAGTATTATGGTTGTATGTTTTGGATCTTGATAAACCTTAAACCTTGTATTTTTGAGGTTAAGTTAGTAGAATTTAGGCTATAGTGTAAAGGACACCAATAACTTCTATGTCCTCCAAAAAAAAAAAATATCGCATTTTTATTTAATATAATATTTCTATATAATAATTATGGTAGGTAAGGTGGGACCTTACATATGGTATCAAAGCCCAAGTTCAAAACTCTAGGACCTAGGGCTTGTCTGCTAAAAATCAAAGCTAATTACTTTATTTACTTACTTGATCTTTTTTTGGTTAGGTTAATTAATCATGGATAGAGCATCAAGGAGGAGGAAGGAAGTCTCATCTCCACCTCCCAAAGCCCAAGAATCTAAACAAATATCCAGTAGGGAAGTAATGGATATGATGTTATCTTTCCAAAAGATGACTGAAGTATTGATTAATAGGGTTCGGGGAAATCCTTCAGTGCTTGGTTCTTCATCTCAAGAAGAAAGGAAAGAAATACCATCTGATGGAGATGTGCATAGAGAGTTGGAAAAGGTTAAGCTTCCTATCTTTAAGGGTACCAATAAAGAGTAGGTAGCAGAAGCTTGGTTGGAAAACACGCGCCTGTGTTTTGAGTTGTGGAACTATTCTAGCAACCAAAAGGCAAAGTTAGCTATTTACCAACTTAAGGAGAGTGCACTATTATGGTGGAGGAACTTAGAGTCCCAATTGGGGTACTCCATGTCTACCTTGACATGGGAACAATTTGAAGAGAAATTTCAAGCAAAGTAACATTCCACTGAATACTTGGAGAGGAATTTGAATGAGTTCCATGATCTTAAGCAAGGAACTAACACAATCCATGAATATGAGGCATGATTCATGGAATTTCTTAGATATGCCACCCATCTAAATACTGAAGCCCTCAAGGTAAACAAGTTTTTTTATGGGTTGAATCCTATTATAAAGGAGAAGGTGCACATTTTTAGGCCTACTACATTGCATGAGGTAGTGCAACAAGCAATTATACATGAGGAAGAATTGTTAGGCAACAAAGGCGGGGATAAAACCCCAAATCTATCATTCTATGGAAAACCTCCTTGAAGGGAGGCCAATATGTAAGACATAAGTCAGGTGGTTCACATCATCAGGGATTTCAAAATAATCATACTTTTAAGAACCAAATAAATAATTTAAGGTAACAACTTCAGCAAAGTAGTGCTTGCACTCAAGAAACGCATAATAAAAGGGTCAAATTTATGAAATTTTCTCCCACTAATGGACGTTGGACTTGTGGAGGAACTCATTATGAGAGAGATTGCCCTGAAAATATGACTGAAGCACAATCAGAGTAGGAACAAGCCACTATTAGAGATATCGGTAGAGCCCATATGATTCATGCAGTGTTGCAGAATCTCCAAGTCGAGCATCAATCTACTGTGCTTGAAGCATCTAGTAAGCTAAAAGGTATGGATGTTACTATTTTGATTGATCCTGGTGCAACTGAAATTTTTACTTCTCCTAATGCTTTATTGAAATGTATATTAGTGGCAATAGAGCAAGATGATTTCTATTAGGTTTAGATGGCCTCGGGACGATCTCAAAAAGTTGAATGCTTAGTGAAAGAGTTCCCTTTAGACCTGGGAGTGTGTGTCACACATGTGAAACTTTATGTGACGCCACTTGGTCACTTTGATGTGATAATTGGGATGTGTTGGCTTGAATCCCGCTGGGTTGTGATCAATTTTCGAATCAAAACCATTCATTTTTTGAGTTATGAGGGTCAATCTAGGGTTCTCCATGGGAAAAAAAGACCTATTTCTTTAATACTTATCTCATTCTTGCAGATGAAGCGAAGTCTTAGAAAAAAATGTCAAATGTATGTTTTAATGACTTTAAATGAGGGAGAGCTTTCATCCTTTGAACAATATCCTTTCCTTTTAGAATTCTTTGATGTCTTTCCAGAGGAGTTGCTTGGTTTACCTCCAAAGCGTGATATTGACTTCTCCATTGAGCTTAAGCTCAGTACCGAACCTATATCCAAAACTCCCTACCGAATGTTTATTGTTGAACTTCATGAGTTGCAAGTGAAACTTCAAGATTTATTGAATCGAGGTATGATTAGAACTAGTTTTTCACCTTGGGGAGCTCCTATGATATTTGTAAAGAAGAAGGATGGATCTCTTCGGCTATGTGTTGATTATAGGCAATTGAATTGAGTAACTATTCAAAATCAATATCCTTTTCTCGCACTAATGATCTATTTGATCAAATGAAGGGAGCCACTATATTCTCCAAGACCAATCTTCGATTAGGATATCATCGGCTTAGAGTTAAATAAGAGGATATTTCCAAAACTGCTTTTCGAACGTGTTTTGGTCATTATGAGTTCGTGGTTGTTCCCTTTGGGTTATCTAATGCCCCAGTTGTTTTTATGAGTCTGATGAAGGGTGTATTTAGGAAGTACTTGGACAAATTTGTGCAAGTGTTCCTTGATGACATCCTAATCTATTCAAATTCCCCCAAAGAGCATGAGCAACACCTAAGAGTGGTATTGCAATGCTTAAGAGAAAATAAGCTTTATGAAAAAATGTCCAAATGTTCTTTTTTTCAATAAAAAATCGATTATCTTGGACAAATTATCTCCAGTGAAAGAATTTTGGTTGACCCAACAAAGATCGATGCAATTTCAAGATGACCAACACCCTCTAATGCACATGAAGTGTGTAGTTTCATGGGTATGGCAAGATACTATCAGAGATTTGTGGAAGGGTTTTCAAAAATAGCCATCACAATAACTTCATTTCTTAGGAAGGGAGTGTGATTTAAGAGGATATATGAGTGTGAGCAAGCTTTTTTCAAGCTCAAGAAATGTTTACTTATAGCTCTGATACTGAAGGTTCCAGATATGGATAGACGATTTATAGTATGTATAGATGCGTCAAAAGGTTGATTGGGTGCCATTTTATCACAAGAGGGTAGGGTGATTGCATATGCCTCTAGGAAGTTAAGGCCTCATGAAGAAAACTATGCAACCCATGATCTGGAACTAGCAACCATAGTTCATGCCTTGCGACTTTCGTGACATTATCTAGTGGGCAAAAAATTTGAATTGAAAATAGATCATAGAGGTTTGCAACATATATTTACTCAAAGTGATCTTAATGCTAGACAAAGAAGGTGTTCACAAATCCTAAATGAATATGATATTGACATAACTTACATCAAGGGTACATTGAACAAAGTGGTTGATGCACTTAGTCGAAGGCCATGCATCTTTTCAGTAACTCCATTGAAGATTGATTTACGGGATCGCATCTTGAGGGCACAAGATGTAGATTAATGGTGTAAGGAGGTTAAGGTTTCTCTTTGTGGGGAGGAGGCTAAGAAAAGCAAGGTAGAAGGCTATTCTTGTGATGATGATGGAATGGTGAGATTTATGAAAAAGAATTGTTGTCCTAGATCAAGATGGGCTTCGTGAGCTCATTTTGAAAGAAGCTCATTGTGCAGTATATATGGTTCACCCGGGAGTCCAAAATATGTATGTTGATTTAAAGAAATTTTTCTTTTGGACAGGCATGAAGAAGGATGTAGTAAATTTTGTGGCAAAGTGTTTGGAATGTCAAGTAATTAAAGCAAATCATGGTCATCCAACATGATTGTTGCAGTGGCATTACATTCCTGAGTCCAAATGGGAAGAAATATCTATGGAATTTATTGTTGAATTACCTGAAACAACCAAAAGGCATAACTCCATTTTGGTGGTGGTGGATAAGCTTACTAAGGGTGCCCATTTTATACCTGTTAGAGATACTTACAAAGCAGCTGAAATAGCACAAGTATTTATAAAGGATATCATTAGACTTCATGGTTTTCCTATGAAAATCATTTCAGACAGGGGCTCTATATTCACAGGAAGATTTTGGACTAGTTTCCAGGGAGCTCTTCAGACACAATTAAATTTCAGTACAGCTTATCATCCAGAAACTGATGGTCAAACTGAAAGAGTAAATCAAGTGTTGGAGGACATGCTTACAATGTATGTAATGGATCAACAATATATGTGGGAATATTATCTTCCTCTAGTGGAGTTTTCTTACAATAAGAGTTATCACCGCTCTCTTGGTATGGCCCCTTATGAGCTATTGTATGGAAGACCATGCAGAACACCTTTAAGTTGGGATATATTAGAGGACAAGATCTCAGTAGGTCCTGAAATTATTCAATAAATGGAAGAACAGGTGTTTCGTATAAGACAAACATTAAATGAGGCACAGGATAGATAGAAGAGCTATGCTCATATGCATAGAATGGATCGTAGTTTTAAAGAAGGGGAATTTGTTTTTCTTCGAGTAAAACCTTAGAAAAAATCTATTATATTTGGGAAAGGATCTAAGCTCTCTCCTCAATTTGTTGGGCCTTTTGAGATCATCAAAAGCATAGGACCTGTGGCATATCGTCTTGCTCTACCACAATTTTTTCATCGCATGGATGATGTATTTCATATTTCATTGTTGCGTAAGTATGTTCGTGATCCTTCTCATATTTTAGATTGGCATCAATTACAGGTAACAGGCGAGGGGTCTCTGAAGGCAGAGCAAGTTTTCATTTTGGACCATCGCATTTGACAACTCAAACGTCGCATGGTGGACCAAGTAAAGGTCCAATGGGACCCGTACAGTCCTAGTTCCTCCGCTTGAGAAGAAGCATCTTCTATGCATATGGAGTTTCCTTTTTTGTTTAGTCAAACTTCAAGCCAACTTTACTCCAAGAGGGGGAGTATGTAGTGTCCTATTTTTCCTAGTATAGTTTTGTCACTCCTATTAAGGGTTATTTTTTATGAGTATATATATATATATATATATATATATATATATATATATGTAACTCATAAAAAATAACCCTTAATAGGAGTGACAAAACTATATATATATATATATATATATATCTATCTATATGGCATATTGATCACTAGATTGAGGAATAATGTTTTATATGCATGATTGTATTTCCTCCTTATGTTTATGTATGTCATAGTGATCACTGGATTGGGTAACAATGTTTTATATACATAGTTATATTTCCTCTTATGTTTCTGTATGGAAGATTGACCACTGATTTGGGAAAAATGTTTTATATAGTTGTATTTTCCCTTATGTGTGGTATATTTTATTATGTGTTTTATATAACGTTATGCATATGTTTCTCTTTTTGCATCTGACATATGTATCAAGTGTATGACATGGATGGAGATGCTGGATTGAGACACATGGACCCATGTATTCTCATGGTTATGTGGAACAAAATGGTTAAATTATGATTTATGGATGATACATGACTTGCATGATTTTATATATATATATATATCTCTGTGTGTGTGTGTGTGTGTGTGTGTGTCTAACATCGTACTGAGAAGGATGTGGTAGGGGACCTAATCATTTTCCAACAAGGATGTTCAATTATGAATGACTGTGGAAGTCATTTCTTCAAAACCTAAATGACTGTGGAAGTCATGCACCGTTCTTGGTAAAATTTGGTTAAGTTAATTTCATTATGAAATTCATATGATTCCTTTGATCTTTGAGATTGTGATTTGTGCAGGTCTTCGAACAAGGCCTTACCAACGAACCATCAAATGGGTAAAAGCTCACAATCAGTACCATAAGGAGAAACACAGAGTTTAAAAGCACAATAGATGAGAAAGCATGGAAATTAGGTCGTGGAGTCCTAAATCGAAGAAATATAAAGACGTGGAGTCTTTACATTTAGGACATGGAGTCCTAAATATTTAAAAATATCAAGCTATGGAATATTTAGAGTAGATCAGGGTGTGGAGTCCGCAATCTACTAAGGCACGGAGATGCATGAAATAGGGGTGCGGAATTCCTATTCTCTGAAAGAAAAATACCACTCATGGATAAATTTCCTTAAATAGAATCTCAATCTAACAATTTCAGAATGACTTTCTAAAAATAGAAAGTCATGTCTAGCATCTCAAGCATGACTTTCCAAAACTAGTAAATATCCTTGCATAAATTGGTAATCAAGCATAGTTGAAGGAAATTAAATTAACTTATCATTAATCAATCCTAATAGTTCAATATTGACTTAATCCTCAATATTATTAGTATTATCATTATCTTTTATGAGAATATTCTATTTTATTAAAAGGGAATTACAAATTAACTTCATCTATTCAATCAATTCACACCTCTCTCCTTCATGACTCTCATGCTTCTATGTAACTCTCTCTATTTTAAATATTACATTACACTCTTTTTTATGCACTCATCAAGGAATGGCATATTCCTCTTACACTCTATTTAATGCATATGTTACACTCTCCTTAAATAAGTCATGCATATCTCTCCTTAATGGCATAAGTTACACTCCTCTAAATGGAATACAATGCATGCATATTACTCCTCCTTTATGACAAGAATTTGTTGCTCGTCCTATATATGAGTCTCATGTATTCTCACTTCAAAAAGGGAGAGGGTGATGCCAAGAGTGCAAGATACTTGAGGAAGGTTGTCAGAGGGAGAGATATGGAGAGTATCCAATTGCTTCCAAAACAAATCTGAATTCCTTACTAATCTACTAAGTATCTATAGAGGTTGAACATGAGTGGTGTTTAGAGGAAGTGAAAACTATCTTCCTTAGTTTGCCTTGCATCTCTCTCTACTATTGTATTGTGGTACTGGTTGTGAGATTTTGTAGCTCGGGGGTTCCAGCGGGAGAAGTTTTTCCTAGATATTGTTGGGAGGAAAACCGGGTGGTTCATGATGAGTTGGAAAGGATATTGGCGTTGGAGCATACTCTTATTGGAGCTGGAGCACACATCCATATTTTTGGAGTTGTAAAAATTCACTGTCAGGTATGTGGATCAAATTATATTATGGATTTTTGTAGTTTATTTCATAGTTTTTGCTTGTTTGGTTGTTTGTTGAAACTTCCATGTACATGAAGTGTTGCACACCAAATGTGAGGAAATTTCGTAATGGTTGTAGAAGTATTTTTTTGTATAGTGTTGAATTGATTAACAACAAGTCCTAATGGATGAAGCTTGTAGGTTTCCATGAATTAGATGAAAAAATTTTAATGGCTTAAATTATGTTTTCCTCCTCTTTGTACAGCTTTAGATAAGTTTTCATACTATGTGTTTGACAGAAGTCATAAATGAGATTGTAGTATTTTTGGGTTGTTGTTGTTTTGAAGAATCGCATTTCTGGGCATCCATGTTGCAATTCAGCTCAACTTCACGGGGTATCCATACCAATAGGCCATCTCACCCCGACCTTGATTTCAAAAATCAAGTTTAGGACACTGATTCTCAAATCTGCTCTGTTTTGGAGATTTGTTGCTGCATGTAGGAAACGCCTGTTGTTTTGTTTTTCTGTTTGGTTCTTTTTATATTGGATCTGCCTGATAATTTATACTAATGAATATAATATAGGCTAACCACTTGGAAATTGTGTTTAAAGTATAAATGGTCAATACTTTGAAATTTTAAATAACCTTATGGGAACATGTTTTATGACTGCTCACTGTTTGACAAAATTCCCCAATGGTTGTACCTTACAACATTGGGAGCTATGTTTAAAATTCCTAAATATTTATATTCATTTATTGGTATAGGTTTAGCAATGAATATGGTTTATAATCTACTTATATCTTGATTTCAATTATTGGCACTACTCACAAAAAAAATGAAGTCATGTAATTTTGGATTCATTTTAGCTAATTGTTGTGAAAACACCTTAAAGAGATAATGGTTGTAAGTGTTTGACAAAATGCCTCAATGGATTTACATTTCATGCTTGTAAATTGGTTGTCATAATGTTCAATGGTTGCATCTAATTACTTTTATGAACCGTCCATAAAACAAAAAGGCTTAAGTTAATTTAGGATTTGCAATCAAGGCGTTTCTAGTGTAATAACTCCATTGAGTTAAAGGGTCCTGCTGAAAATTCAAAATTGGGGTAAGTAATTTGTTGCAATATTAGCTCACATATGAATTTCTAATTATTGGATGCCAACCCTATATAATTTGAATTATCCTTTTAAGAACATAATTCATAAGCATGTTATTTAGGACAAAATCAAATTAGTCACTCTTGAACACATTTAATTACAATGGAATTAACAATTAGCTTATTGTAAATTGTGGTTCATAAAGGTTTACATTTATTCATCCCACTAAATAATTTATATTTTAAAGGTGATTTTAGTCTTGAGAATCAAGTATTATGGTTTTATGTTTTGGATCTTGATAAACCTTGAACCTTTTAGCTTTGAGGTTAAGATAGTAGAATTTAGGGTGTAGTGTAAAGGACACCAATAACTTTTATGTCCTACAAAAAAAAAAGATTTAATATAATATTTCTCTATAATAATTATGGTAGGTAAGGTGGGATCTTACACCTACTGAACAAATGTATCAGAGTATTCTTACGGGCTACTGCGGCTGCATCTGAAACCTACAACCGATTGGTTTCTTCTCTAGACACCTATGCACAGTCTCCCTTGTTTGGTTCTTGGGACCCCAATGATCCTTTGAATGAGACTTTCCCCACTGACAAAAGTATCGTGGATTTAATTTCCCTTGAAGAAACCCAATGGGATGATGGACATCATCGATCCTCGTTTCTCCCGAACCTAGGTGAAATCTCCGCCTATCTGGAATCCCATGCTTCGTCTGTACCAACTGGCCCGTTTCAGAATCCCATCTTGATTCATGAAATGTTGTCTGAAGGGAAAATGGGAAATATTTCTCCAACCATTACAATGGACATCTATGGGATTATCGATAAATTAATTTTTTTGGTTTCTTGTTCTCCCCTTGAGCTCAAGATTTACATTGATGTCCTCAAAAAGCGTGACCCACCCACTCCCTTCGACCATGTTCTTACCATTTGGTCAATTTCCCACGGGGGCATTATTTCCATGTTTCATAACCCTTACTCAGCTAGGGAGCATGGGCACTTTGTTGCTATTGTGAATTTTCTCACAATATTAGCCAAGGTAATGCCTACACGCAATATCAATGGTAGAATTGTGGGTTTATTTTTGTTAATCATGATAGAAATCAGTCATCTGTGTTCATTTTTTAACTCTATTTGAAGGAGTATTACCCTTGATCATGAGTGTGATGCTTTGTACATTAGTGTTTTATTCATTAGTGTTATTTGATTGGAATGTTGGTGTGATTGTTTGCTTTGTAGACATGTTTACTCTTCTCAAATTATGTTCCACCTTGTTTGTAGATGTCATCAAATCATTACATCAGTTTTGTTGATGGTGCTTGTCATAGCACACGAAAATTACCTTCCGCAACATGGGTGCTCTTTGACCCTGATAGTGATTTGATTAATTTGCAAGGTATTTTTTTGGGTCGAACAACTAACAATATTTCCGAATATAGTGCAGTTATCGAGCAATTATCAGATGCAATTGATCTCAGGATTAGATATTTGGTTGTTAAATTAGACTCACAACTCATTTTGTTACAGTTAAATGGCCATTATTTTGTGTGAAATCCTCAAATTTTGCGTATGTATTTGTTCGATTATTGGAAAGGCATTTTGATTTTATTACATATTAACATATTCCAATACGTTTAAACACATTAACAGATACATTAGCAAATCATGTATTAAATAGACATCTACACAACATGTAAAAACTAATACATCATTATGATACATAAGTAGTCGTAGAAACATATATATATATATATATATATATATATATATATCGTTTCTATCAAGTGTGTTACATAAAAACCTCAAAAAGAAAAAAGTATGTGTTTTGTGAAAAAAATGGATCTCTGATCCTACATCAGTACAAAAATGAAAATAGAGGGTTTCTATCTGCCCACATGGTTCTCATGGTAGCAGGTGATAGCTCGGATCACTCGCTAGAGTAAGCGACACAGTATGCCTAGGACCCCAACTGTGTGCCTATGAAAGCGAAGAGGAATATCATCAAATGTAGCATATTCTGGGATGTCTCTCGTGAGGCCTACCAAATTTCGCTCTATCTCGGCTAATGGGTCTACTCACTCCTCATATGGAACGTCCTACTATGGGAAATCTACCCTCCTCACAATAAATGACATGCTTAGTGGTCTCTGAGGACCCACATCTGTAAAAACATCATAAGTATAGATCTCCAAATACATGACAAAAACATTCAAAAAGTAAAAAAATGTTAAAAACAATTTTTACCTACATCAATCCACTCTGTGACTGGCGGAATGGGAAGATTTGGGTCTCCCCTGAATTCAATGCATGCATACGCATATTCCTCAACCACGATGAGTTTTCAATACAACCCGTTGAAAAACATTGTCGGAAAATGCATCTGTTGGCCCCCGCCATGACGAGGCATGATTTCATGCCACCTCATCAACCTCAAGTCCCTCAGGTCTGGATCATGGATCTCCAATTGTTGATACTAAAACAAAGGTACCCTCTCCAAATATAAGGTAACCAAGATGGACTTGTACCCAAATTGTTTTAGCCGACCTATTTTGCACTTGGTCAATTGGCTCTTCATTTTAGCCAATTGCCCCTTGTACCAGTTGAACATAATAGGAGCTAGATAGTCCACCACGTACTGGAATTGGGATTTTTTTTCCTCATGCAACCCCTGGGCTCTAGCCACTTGAGTCATGCAATGTAATATCTTTCACAAAGGAAGAACCCTAATAGAGGATATCTCTATTTTCCCACTCTCAATCTTCTTAGCCTCGGGATAGTGTCTCTGAATGAGCATAATGGTACTCTCACCCTTGGTGTGAGCTACATAGAGTTAGATTCTCTCCCCTCTCTTGGATAAGCCTGTAATGAAGTATATGTCCATGAAATCTAATTCTATTTCCTGGTCTCCAATTATAAATATTTAGCGATCTACTTTCCGCAATCCAATCAAATACTAAAATAGATCCAGATGAGCTCTCAACCCTGATGTTTGGAAGAATTTTATTAGTCTGCAATTACGCAATACATTTACACAATTTGGGTCTTCGAGTGCTTGGTGGTCTTCTACCTCATGGCATCTTTCCTTCAATTCGATGACCATTTCCATTGAAATCACCTGCAAAACATGTTTAATTGAAATTTTAGGAGCTTTCATCGGAGTAGTTTTTGAAATAATCCATTGGAAATGGGTGGATTTTTCATTTCAAATTATTCCTTGCGGCCAGTGCGACTGCTCAAATTAATTCGGCATTGGCGATGCATTGCCCTAATGGGCTAAGTGTGACCTGTGCAGGTCCAATAGCTCGAACCCGCGCTGATCGTGAGCGATTTTGATATTTGACATCATCCCCCAATCTCTAAATTTCTAAGATAAACAAATAAATAATGGAATTAAAATAAAGAGGAGAGTTTGAGCTCTTACATGTAGATAACGGATCGTTTAATGGTGTCCTGGATCAGTAGCGTCGTTGATATAAAGTTCAAAGGAAAATGGGGTAAAATGCACTTCTACAATTTACTCAAAATAGAAAGGTGAAAATGAATTTAATTTTTGTCTATTTACGTATTGTTGAAGATATTTTCAGCATTATTTTATTATTTTTCCTTGATACGAGTGATGTTTGCCATTTTTTGTGCAGTAATAGGACCTTTACACTGCTGGTTATTATTTTTGATGCAAACGAGTTTTATTTTATCTCTTTTTCGGACTCGGTAAAAATAAATGAAAAAGGAACCCATATGAAGCCAACTTTTAGCTCTTTTCTTACTCTCAAAAAACAAAAATATTTTCGAGTACTTGTCATTTTGAACTCATTAAAGTAAATTAATTGATGTAGTCTCAGTGTACATTTACCCATTTTTCAGGTTGGGATTCACTATTTATGAAAAATGAATACCTTCGTCAAACATGGTCAAGCGGTTCTCTCGGGTATTGTTTTCTACCTTTTCGGATTCAAGAGACAATTTATGAAAAGGGACATGATGGAGTTTTATTTTACATTTCTTTTCAAACTTCTTAAACAACATAGTTACCGATGAAATAGGTAACCTGACCTCAAAACGGGAACTCTAGCCCAAAAACACTAAAAAAACATGAAAAAACACCCCCAAAAAAAAAAGTGTGTCTTCCAGAACGCACTTGTTTTTTTTTGAAGGTCAAATTTCAACATTTTCTAAAATTACGCTAAAAACAAAATTGTTTGTTGAAAAAAGGATTGAAAAAACACCCCAAAAAAAAAAAGTGTGTCTTCCAAAACGCACTTCATTTTTTTTTAAGGTCAAATTTCAACATTTTATAAAATTATGGTAAAAACAAAATTGTTTCTTGAAAAAAAGATTGAAAAAACACCCTCAAAACGAAATTAGTTGATGTTGGAATAACAAAAAAAAAATTTGTGTCATACTTTTGGCATTTTTAAAAATAGAAGTAACATTTTTTAATTTTTAAAATTCAAACATTAAAAAAAAACCTAAAATTTAAGAAAAAAATAAATTTAAAAAATAAAAACATTTAAAAGGTTAAAATTTAAAAATATATGAAGATAAAAAAATAAAAATAAAAACAAAGTAAAAATTTTAATTCAATCATTAAAAAAAACCTAAAATTTAAGGAAATTTTTTTTTAAAAATAAACCAAAAAAAATTAAGATTAAAATTTAAAAAAATATAGAAATTAAAAAATAAAAATAAAAACAAAATAAAAATATTAAATTAAAAAAAAAAGTTAAGAAAAGAAGGAAAATATAAAAAATAAAATATAGAAATTAAATTTAAAAAAAGAAAAAGAAAATGCTTATTAAATTTTAAAAAAGAAAAAAAAAATTAAAACAAATAATTAAATTTAAGGAAATATATTAAATTTTAATAAATTTAAAAATTCAAAATTTAAAAAAAAACCACTATTCAACTTAAAAGAAAAAAAAAAGAAAAATTAATTAAAAAAATAAAAATAAAAATAAAATACAATGAAAATATTAAATTTAAAACAATATATATTAAAGAAACAAATAAACTATAAAAAATAAATTCAATTTAAATTATAAAAAATAAAATATATATATGAACTTAAATTAAAATAGGTATAAACATCAAATTTTATTAAATTAAAAGAAAAAAGGTTAATATTAAAATAACAAATTAAGTTTAAAAACAAAAATATTAAATTTTAATAAATAAATGAATAAACAAATAAATTTTGAAAGAAAAAATAAATTTTAAATATAAAAGAAAAAAAATATATATATATTGTTAAACGAAAAACATTAAAAATTTTAAAAATCAATTAAAAATGGAAAATTGAAAAAAAAGAAAAAAAATATTAAATAAAAAAAAAAATTCATTTAGAAAAATTAAGTTTCATTGAAAAAAAAAACTAATTTTAAATACACAATTTTAATTGAAAAAAAGTATATAATTTTTTTTTTGTAATTAACAAAAAAAAAAAAAGGAGTAAAACATTAAAAAAAATATTAAATAGAAATAAATTAAAAAAATATATATATAATTTATTGAATTTTATAAAATAATATTAAAAAACTAACCGTAAAAGTTAAAAACAAAGAAAAATTATGAAATTAAAAAAAAAAAAAAAAAAGCAATTAAATAAAAAAAGTGGGCCAAATTTAATAAAAATTATTAAAATAATAATAATAATAATAAATTTAAAAAAAAAATAATAAACTTAAAAAAAATTAAAACAAAACCAATTTTATTTTAAATAATTAAAAAAAAATTAATATTTTGAAATTAAAAAATAAAAATAAAAAAATCAATTAAAAAAAAAAATTAACAAAAAAAACAAATAAAATAAAATCAATTAAAAAAAAAACAAATAAAATAAAATCAATTAAAAAATAAATATAATAAAAAAAAAATAAAGTAATGGTGGTCGGGCCGCGGCCTGCCCGCTGGGCGGCGGTGGCCGGCCGGGCGGCGCCACGGGGGCGGCCCAGCCGGCCTCCCGGCCCCCGACGGGCGGAGGGCCGATTCCGGGAATCGGCCCTCCGCCCGTCGGGGGCCGGGAGGCCGGCAGGGCCGCCCCCGTGGCGCCGCCCGGCCGGCCACCGCCGCCCAGCGGGCAGGCCGCGATTTTTTTTTTATTTTATTTAATTTTTAATTGATTTTTATTTTATTTTATTTATTTTTTAATTGATTTTTTTTTATTTGTTTTTTTTTAATTGATTTTTTTTTATTTTTTAAATTTTTTTATTTTTTCCATTTAATTTGTAATTGATTTTTTTTTATTTTTTTTATTTTTTAATTGATTTTTTTTTATTTGTTTTTTTTTAATTGATTTTTTTTATTTTTAAATTTTTTTTTTTTTAATTTCAAAAAATAAATTTTTTTTTTCAAAAGATTATATATTTTTTTAAATTTAATATTTTTATTTAAAATAAGTTTTTTTTTTTTAATTTTTAATATATATATACATTTATTTTTTATTTGATTTTGTTTTTTATTTTTATTTTTAATATTGTTATTTTAATTTGATTTTTTTTTAAAATTTGAATTTCAAAAAATTTAAAATTATTTTTTTAATTCAATTTTTTTATTTTAAATTCAATTTGTTTAATTTTTTTTAATATTTAATATTATAGAATAATTATTTTTTAAAATTTAAAATTTAAAATTTATTTATTAAAATTTTTAAATTTTAATTTAATTTAATTGTTTTTCTTAATTTTTTTGTTTATTTAGTTTTTCATTTTTAAAATCTATAAATGGTTTCATTTAAAAAAAAAAAAAAACACTAAATTTATGTATATTTGTTTTTTAATTATTTGCACGTGGTTTTTTTCATTTTTTTGTTTTTTAATGATAGCTTCTTTTTTTTTTTTTTTAATTTTTTAATTTTCTTTATCTTTTTCAATTTTAATTGTTTTTTTTTTTAATTTGTTTCTTTTGTAAATTTTAAAATTTGTATTTTTTTCCTTATTATTATTATTTTTTTTAATTTAAATTTTTAAATTTAATTTTTTTTTTTTATAATTTTTTTTTCTAAATTTTGATTTTGTAATTTTAATTATTTTAATTTTTTTTTTAAATATATATATATATATTTTTAATATATTGTTTTTTTTAATAAGTTAGAAAAAAATGTTTTTGATTTTTTTTTTTTTAATTTTTTGGTCAATTTTTGTTTTTTTTCTTTAAATTATGTGTTTTTTTTCTTCAAATTTTGTCATTTCCTTTGATATAATTTTAAAATATTTTTGTTTTTTTAATTTATTTTTGTTTAAATTTTTTATTTTTATGAGCTATTTTTGTTTTTTTTTACATTTTTATTGGTTTTTTTATTGTTTTTATATATATTTTTTTTATCTAAGTTTTGTGTTTTATTACCAACATGAAAATCACCACTCTAAAAAAAAAAAGGTTGATGCAGCATCAATACGTTTCAAAATTAGCATGAAAATCACTGCTCTAAAAAAAAATGTTGATGCAGCATCAATACGTTTCAAAATTAGCATGAAAATCACTGCTCTAAAAAAAAAAGGTTGATGCAGCATCAATACATTTCAAAATTAGCATGAAAATCACTGCTCTAAAAAAAAAATGTTGATGCTGCATCAATACATTTCAAAATTAGCATGAAAATCACTAACATTTTAAAACAAATATTCATACTTCATAAATAAAAATTTTATAGTGTCAAAAATGTGCACCAAAAAAAAAATGGTGATTCTGCATCACCACTTTTCAAAATCGGGTGCTTTTTATGCTACCAAAAAAAAGTAGGTAACATTGCGGTTACCTATTTCATCGGTAACATTGTTAAACATGAAAATTTACTGAGTTACCCTTTTGTTGGACTCATTAAAGATTAAACAGTGGAAAACTTGTCACTAGGACGACACCGAGTTCCTCCTTGTTAGGGCTCGTTAAAATTACTAGGATGGATTTATTCGAACAATGAACTTACATGCTTCGCATATGCTCTCCTCTTCACACTAGCTATAAAAAATAAAGAGGTACTCATTAGTAATAATGGGGGGGAATTTGAAATTGAACATCTTATGTGTATTTCAGGCAGCTTGTCGCTCTTTAACATGACACTTGCCTGTAGTTCGTGTCGGGTTGGGGATATCCTTCATTTGTCATTTTTCCTCCGAGGGTTTGGGAAATCCATTTGCCTCCTATTCGATCAACATTTTATCCCATTTGATTCAAATGTTGCCACACTCCAAAGTCGTGTCGCTAATATGTTCAAGAGAATTCATTTTTGTGTTATAGTCAAACATCCTTTGCTTATGTGACCTCCTCTGTTACAATCCAAAATCACTCCTATCATCTTGAGATATATTTTTTTTCGTGTCAGTGATGTGGGAATCATTATGGCCCTCCTTTGATGAATCACTTCCTGTCAACTTCAGCTCATTATCTGGGAAGGTGGTTTAGAAACTTATTTTCAGTACCTTGGAGTTTGCATGCTCAATTGCAATTTATTTGTGTTTGATGACAAGTTCACATCATTGGAATTTTATCGAATGATTCTACAAGTGTTCGACTTTAACACATTTATTCACACTTGTAGATTTTGTTGTTGTACCTTGAGAGCCATCACCATTATCGGTGATTTCTCTCGTTCCTATTAACGATTTTCATTATTGGTTGGTAATCAGGTGGTTTCTAACATGTTCTATGTTACCACATCTATTCACATGGATAGATTCATACATTCGGTTGATTGAGATCATGGTGAAGACCCTAGATCACATCTAATTCTGATCCAGGCTACGAGGAGTTATTGAGTATTCATGATTGTATACCTGGTCATATCTATACAGATGGTTGTGTCCTTTTCACGGATCCATTTCTATGATCTCTTTAGACGGATCGTTGCGACCATGCCATGGGTTCATGAATTATTAAATGCCTAGTGAATAGTTATGTGGTTAGGCATATTCATACCAAAGATGTCATATATTGTATTATGTTTTATTTTGCAGGTTTCCTGGTGGTGATCTGAGTTCTTTGCCTTGGTTCATAAAGCATTTCATCCATCACTCCTCATTCTGCCTTTATGCTTTAAGGGGCATCTATTACACAGCAATTTCTTACCATGCTCACTTCCCATCCCTGATCCTCAAGTTCCCCGTGACAGACCCTGTGCAATGTTTCCACCATGAAAAATATGTAAATACATTCCCTGAAGACTCAAAGAAAACTCCCATGGATGATTACTGAATAAACTTGGTCAAAACCCTAGTTTTCTAGGTCAACGTGTTTTCTAGTTTCCCGCCCACGCTAATGGCAGGTTGAAAGTTCTAGCTTAGCACTATCAGTGCCCTTATTTCTTGGAAAATCACATTGATCCCCTTTCTGGAAGGTTTTTCCTCAAACGGAGGAGAAGCTTCGACCTCTAGAAGTTGCAGGGCGGCGAGTTGGTTGTTAAATGGTGGTGACAGGGTTGAGCTCTCTGACTTTAGAGCTTTGATCACATCCATGGGGGTTTATCCCTTAGAAAGTGGACCTTCCTCCTCTTATCATGGGCTCCCAACCTCTTCTCCCTTCCTATAAATTGGTCCCCATCCTTCCACTACTAGTTGGTCACTGTTGGGTTGGTTTAAACTCTCATTCCCTTTTCATTCTTGCAGATAATGCCTAAGTTGTTAGAGAGAAGGAATGCTTTAGAGATTCGGTGAAGGACTCGGATTTTCACCAAAGGGAGGCCTCCAACATTAAGGCATGGGTTGTAAGCTATCTCTTTTATATTCATTAATAAAACATTTGATGTTTGTTTTCTATATTTTTCTAATCATTTGTGAAAATATTCTGGTACTCCTTGATCTGCTAGATAGTTAATGTTTAATTATTATTATGTATTGGATTATGTTTGATGTTTCCTCTTGATCATCTGCAGGTATTCGCATGCCACTAGTAGCAAGGAGCAAGCCTAAAAGGACCGTGGATCAAGGCAAAAATCAACAAGTTCGAACATAGCCTCAATAAAATGTACCTTTATCTCATTTCTTGTCGCATTTTGAATATTATCTAACAAATATTTGCTTATAAAGTATCTCAACTTGCTAGACCCACTCTAGGGCTAGAGAGATCACCTTTTTCCACAGAGGGGATTTATCTTCACAACATTAGGGAATCATTATTACTGCATGATGTTATGTAATTATAATGATTAATGAAGACTTTGATTTCTTTATCCGTAATGGATGATAAATGGATGAGGGTTGCCTTCATCAATGGAAATTTTTCTACTTGGTTTGCTGATACACCTATAAAAGATGAATTCACATTAGGTCTAATATCTGAAGGACTCTATAAAGTCTCTAGAAGGCCACTTCTAGCATTGGTTCATAACACCAATCATTTAAGTGAATTGTGGCACCACAGACTGGTTCATTTACATTATGATGCTCTTCCAAAATTGAAGAAATTAGTCTCAGGTATTCTCGATGTTCAAGCTCATCATGATGGATTTTTTCCAAGTTGTGTGAGCGGAAAGAAAATAAGGGGACCATTCCCCTCTAGTAATAACAAGACAACTCACATCCTCCATCTCATTTATTTAAATATATGTTGTCTGATTCATGTGCATTCTATTGGTGGTCATCTATATTACATCACCTTCATTGAAGACTTCTCAAGAAAGACATGGATATATTGAGTTAATTACAAGGATGAAGCCATTGAAAAGTTTCATGAATTCAAAGCCTTGATCAAAAATCAATCAGGTAAAAGAATCAAAGTATTCAGGTTTGAAAATGGAAGAGAGTACATGTCAAAATAATTCATAGAATTTTGCAAGAAATAAGAGATCAAGAAGGAAACTATTGTGCCATATACACCTGAACATAATGGCTTAGCTGAAAGGAAGAACCAGTCTATATTAGAAGTGCCTCATCAAGCATTAGAAAACAAGACCCCTGGAAAAATATTCATAGGTGTCAATCATGATATTAGCCATATTCGTATATTTTACCCGTATACTTTCATGTGCCGAAGTACAAAAGAAAAAAGTTGGAAGTTACAGGAAGAAAAGGTACATTTGTGAGTTCTTTTTAAAACTCTAAGACATACAAAATATATATTCCTAGTCAAAGGAAGGTCAAAACTAGTAGGGACGTAACTTTCAATGAAAATGAAGCTCTTGGTAAAGAAATATACCTCCCTCCACCTCCTCCTCCCAAGGAAGATAATGATGATTGGGATATTCTATATGGTCCTTCTATACCCAAGTTCGATGATATTGATGATCCCATAGATCCTATGTATCCCTTAGATCCACCTCTTAGTGATCCTTCTGCCAGGAAGAGACCACTTTGTCTTCATGACACTCTACAAGATAATGAAATAAACTTTCCCATTCACAGATCATTTAGAGAAAGGAAGCAACCATGTAGGTATTAGGGATAGGTAGCTGCCATGAGCATTATGATTCAAGTTGAACTACCTCATTCGAAGAAGCAGTCAAAGAACAAGTTTGGAAAGATGTTATGGCTGACGAATATGAATCTATTGTGAAAAATGATGTATGGGATGTTGTGCCAAGACTGTCTGGGAAATATTTTGTGACTTCAAAGTGGTTGTTCAAGACAAACATGGAATTGATGGAAGCATTGATAAATACAAAGCAAGGTTCATATCTTGAGACTTATCTCAGAAAGAGGGAGAAGATTAAGATGACATATTTTCTCCTATGGCTCTATACACAACCATTTTCTTGATAATTTCCCTTACTGCTAGTCAAGGATGGAATATTCATTAGATGGACATAAATATCGCTTTCCTTCATGTCATGTTACAATAAGAAGTATATGTTGAACAATCACAAGTATTTGAAGTGGAATATCACAAAACGCATGTTTGCAGGTTAAAGAAGGAATTGTATGGTTTGAAGCAACACCCTCGAGCTTGATATGCATGCATTGACAGTTATTTAATGAATTTGGGCTTCACAAGAATAAATGTTGATGCCAACCTCTATTTTAAGGTTTTCCAAGGCATGCCATTTATTTTGGTTCTACATGTTGACAATATATTCTTGACAGGAAGTGAACCCTAATGATCGAATGTGAGAGGGAGCTAGCCTCTAAATTTGAGATGAAATACCTTGGACTCATGTACTAATTTTTGGGCCTTGAGGTGTGGCAAAGGCCTGGCGAGATATTTCTCTCACAGGGAAAGTATTAGTGAAGCTCCTAGAAAGATTTGGTATGACTAACTAAAAATATATGGCTACTCCGATGGAAATGAATTTCAATAAGTTGTATGGAAAAGAAGTTGGACCTGATCTAGAAAATATATCGGAGTAAAGACAACTAATTGGGGCTCTAATGTTCCTTGTGAACACTCATCCAAATATATGCTTTGCAGTAAACAAATTGATTCAACTCATGATTGAGCCCCTCCATGCACATTTTATCGTTTCCAAACATGTATTGAGATATTTACATAGATCAATCACACTATTTTGATATATTATATTAGAGATGTTCAACTTCATGGATACACTGATGTTGATTGGGTAGGAAATGTTACTGGCAGAAAGAGTACTTATGGACGTTTCTTTAGTATTGGATCTTCCATGATATCTAGATGAGCAGGAAACAAAAGTATGTAGCATTAAGCACTGCCAAATCATAATACATTGTCACTAGCATGGCTCGTTGTGAAGCAATTTGGTTGAGAAAGCTCTTTGGAGAGATATTTGAACAGGTCTTAGAAACTACATTGAGATACTGCAACAATAAGAGTGGGATCCGTTTGGCAGAGAATCATGTGTTTCATGACAAGTCCAAGCACATCAATATTCAATATCATTTTATTTCGAGACATGGTGCATAGAGGAGTTGTTAGACTCCACCACATATCGACTGATGAGAAGATAGCATATATTCTCACCAAGGCATTATCGAAAGGAAAGTTCTTGTTATTCAGAGAAGAGCTTGGATTGATGGATGTATCCCCTCCAGATAAGGGGCAACACTAATCGAGGACGTTGAGCAAACTCTTCCTACCCTGCTTGAGCTCTCGAGTTGAGGAATTGAGATAGAAGGGCTCAGGGGTTGAGGGATCTCTAGGAAATAGGGTACTCCCCTATCTATTACCCACAGGGTTGAATATGTTTCTCCCCTATCTTCATAGGGTCGTATATTTTTGCTCCCTTGATTGATCTTTGCAGAGTATACCATATTTGGCATCATACCCTCAAGCAAGGCTTGTTGGGAATACTACTCCTCGTTAGGCCAATGAGTGTAGAGAGTACTTGGGGTATACAACCTAAGTTGATTATGATGCAGGTGTTGTACCACGTGAATATTGAGATTCATTGATGGGAATATCAATAGGAAATAGGATTGGGTTGATAATTACTCCCCTCATGATATTCCAGGGTCGAGGATGTGCTCCTGTGTATGATGTGTTATCCTAATGCTTGGTATGGGTGGAAGTTATTTCTCCCCGATTATTCTTCTTCTAGAACCGAGAAAGTTTCAGCATATAGTGTTGAGCAGTGACAGTCTTAGCATGACGACACCATGATGTGAAGATATCCAGGCAGAGGTTAACAAGTGGAATTATTCCTAGTTGAGAAGGAGTGTTAATTTTTTAAACTAGGGTCAAATTCCACTTTAGACAACTCATATGGTTGATATTATAATTGCATTAGATTCCTCTTTTCTATGGGACCACAATTGACCTATAAATCACCCCAATCGGTTATGTGGAAGTTAAATTTTGAATTATTTTATCTAAATGGAATGGGTCAACCTAAGCACATGTGGAATTAGTCAAGTCAGCCTCAACCCCAAGAAGACCCTCCCAAAATTTATAAATAGAAGCGACCTCAAGCTCATTCCCACACACTTTCTCAAGTGATCTTCTATCTTCATTATTTTTCTTGGTTCATCTATTTTGTTTTGAACCACACAGTTTCGATACAAGGAGGTTAGCAGGGTCTGAAATCACGGGCGAGAGGCTCGCTCTGATCTGGGGCTTTATTTATCATAGTCGCAAGCACAGTGTGGCAAGGTTGTGGCTAGTGCTTTAGGGCCTTGTCAATTTGATCTAGGTCATATCAATAGGCACAGAGTATCAAGGGAGAAGCTAAGGGATTTTTTAGCAGAACTGGGCTAAATCCCTCTCATTTTCTCACGCGGTGTTTCATTCACACTGTCACAAATGCTCGCAGTCAATATTTTGTAGCGTCCTGGATTCAGATCTAGGATTTTATAGTTGATTTCAGTTGACTTCAGTGATCTATTAGATATTTGTTTCTTATTTTTTTAGATTTGCAGATATGTAGATTTTTTTTGTATACTTCCGCTGCATATTTATTACTCTCATTGTGCTCTCTGCTGAAAAATATTTATGACGATCTTTTGAAGAAGAAGATTTGAAACGGTTTCCCCATTGTGGGGTTTTTGCCTAGTCTTGGACCAATTCATTGTCTCTTATGATTTTGTTTTTATCACTACATATATTTTTCCTATCTTCAGTTACAATTTATGATTGATTACATTACTAATAATTGGATAAATTTTTTATGAAGAAGTATTTTGGACTAAAGTAATTGATACAACATAGAAAAATATGAAAATTTAACAGTGGGTCCTAACCATCTCTTTTGTTTGAAAATTTGGATCCCTGATTTCACCAAATAATATAAGTAGATTCATTATAGGAAACTACAAACTGCGAATAAAAATAAAGTTACAAAACTATTTAAGAATAGTGTTAAAATTATCGATAATCACATCTTACAATCATGATATTGAGGTCCTAGTTCTCAAAATTGACTCTCCCCGCTCTTTTGGGCTATTACATATAAGATGAGAAAAAGAGGCAAGGTTATTAACTCCACTTAGCTTACTATTGTGTGTGTTTTCAAAATTTATTGAGACTGAAAATGTTTGTCTTGTAATATTATAATTTCTAGATATGAACAGTGTGAATTTATTGGAAATGTCCAACGTTTCAAGTGGTCACTCTACCCATCATTATGGATTTAATAATCTATGTAATGAAGTGAGAATAGAGTGCTAAGGTAAGGTATTAAATAGGCAAGAAAATTATCCATTGAAAGGCGGGGAAAATAGTTTTTGAGGAATATATAGAAAATTAATAAAATAAATAAAATATGAGAAGAAGGGGGGGGGGGATAAGAAGGAGAATGGGAAGACAAAAAAGAAATATTAAATATGTGATTTTTTTTTCTCTAAAATATTATTTTCAATATGTAAAATTAATTCATAATGAAAAAAGGAGGGATATGGAATTGCATAAAATAATTAATTAAATTAAATTAAATTGAGAGTAGTGAAGAGAAGAAAGGAGATAAGAGAAATGAAGGGATGGATTAAAAACAATGATGAAATATTCAAGGAGAGGAGAAGAGAAGGGAAAAGGAGAAAAGAAGGGACAAACTATGACAACAATGAAAGATTCAAGGAGAGGAAAAGTGTAGAGGTAAGAAACCCACAAACAAAGGAGGAAAAGGTGATTGGTTGAGGTGGTGAATTATCAGTTTCCAATATTGATTGAGTTTATAGTCTTCTTCTCAATTGAAGTTATTTGGTTGATTTTCAATTTCGATAGCTTCACAAATAATGATGGTGGAATAATGAGGGGTAATGGAGTGAACCTTGGTTTGTTCAAAATGTATGAGGTGATTTGAGTTATGAGAATGTTCAATGATATCAAATTTTGTGGTATTTTTATGGTTAGTGTCGGTTGTGTTTTTCAAGATGAGCTTTGAAATATCTGCACGTTTTCCCAATATATGATTATACAAATGGCATGGGATTTGGCAAATGTCGGGATGAAGAAGTCGACAAAATATATCTTTGTAAATTCTAAAAAGGTTTCAAAATGGTTTTTATGTTCTTATTAGTTAAGACTTTAAAAA
This sequence comes from Pinus albicaulis, assembly GCA_034641835.2. Classification (NCBI taxonomy): domain Eukaryota; kingdom Viridiplantae; phylum Streptophyta; class Pinopsida; order Pinales; family Pinaceae; genus Pinus; species Pinus albicaulis. The sequence continues at coordinate 439,254,956 of CM076572.1, read as the reverse complement.
TACATCTAATAGTGCCTCAAATATAGGGAAGAGAAATGTAAGTTAAAGGGTGGGGGGAGGGGAGGGGAGGGGAGGATTTGGACTTGACTAAGTTGCTTTTATGTGTAGGATGGAAAGATCTACGAATTTGGGTGGACAAGTACCCATTAGCCCAGAAGGAATTATAAAGCTAGGGTTTCTCTTTTTTAATGAATTGGGGATCAAAGTTGTGAAAGGCTTGGGTGGAAATAATTTTAAGGACATCAAATTCTTGGGATATATGATGGTGTGATTGGGCATGAAGGTATCTTTCATTCTGCATATTTTCTAATAAACTTCATGGGTAAGGGTTTCGACAGATTTTCAAGAAATGAGAACATCAAGAAAGGGGATATCATCATCTACCTAGATTTCCATAGTGAACTAGAAATGTGAAGATCTGTTATGTAGGTGGTTGTGAGAAAAAATTAAGGTTGGGTGGCCATGTTTCCAAACCATGGAGGTTTAATCAACAAATTGATACCAACATTTTGGATTTTGGTGGAAGGTGTTTAAGGCTAATCGTTAAAATTTCTCCATGAATATGTTGGAGATGACCAAAGATAAAAAAATATTCCACACTGATGCCTTCAGTTTTTTCATAGGCCTTCAGTTTGTTCATAGAGGACACCTTTGAAGGTGAAGAAAGTGGATGAAAGGCAAAGGTTAATGAGGTTTATGGTTTCAAAAACAAAAAGTTTGGATACTATTTCTAAAGCTTCTGGAACCAGAATTTTGATGAATAATTAAGGTATGACATCAAAGCTAACCATAATGCTTTCACCATGCAATATGAAATATATTTCATGTTTTAAATTATTTATAGAAAAGTTTCAAATTTTCACACACAATTAAGCATAAGTTAAACTTACCATGTTGTAACTTTATATTATATAATTTTTTATATAACTCCTTTGTGATTCAATAAAAATGAAACATGTAACATGCATAAATGGTTCAATAAAACAATGCGAAACAATAGAAACAAGTGTAACATTAGATTCATACATTCAAAAAAATTATAGGATCGTATACAAATATGTTGTCTTCATTCATCGGTAATGGAATTTCAATTATTTACCTTAGAAAATATTAATTTCCCTTGGGAATGTTGAATATTCCCCATGAACCATCCTAGTACTTGAAAATGGAATAACATAAACAATAATAAACAATAAAATTAATTAAACTGGAGAAATAGACAAATGGTTGGGAGCACTCACACCCAACCTACAAATCCTAAAAGACAGAGGAATAAATCTCCATGTAAAATGATGTTCATATCAGTAACATGTATGTATTAATAATAAAATAGATTCATTATAAGTAAAGGGGGGTAACCCTTTTAATTATGCTCTCATAATAAGTCATCTCCATTAACATAGCGGTGAGTTATATTGTATATAACTAGCACATATCCACTAACTTAGTCACCACTCATTAATGCAAGCAATTTAAACTAACTCACTGATGGATCATTTATGATCTTAAGAACAAAATAACTCATTTTAAAAATATTTTTTGTATAGGTACACAACATGCCCTCCTGTTAAATAAGCTTTGTTCCAAAATCTATCTCTAATACTATCAATTATCACCCTTTCAATGTTTACATTAAGAGTGACCATGTACAAAATCATTATAAAACTATGATCTTGCATACAAAATAACTCATAAATACATATTTCCTTGCATGCATAAAAATGTTGTGTATGGCTACACCACTTGCCTCCCATTTCCCCTCATCCCCTAAGAAGCATCGTCCCTAAATTTTGAGGATAAAATTGTATATCAACCATGTGTCTTATTCTTTTCTTGGTGCTTCTTTTTCCTTTTCACAAATATGATCATATGTAACCATCCAAATGGAGGGAACCAAGAAATTTAGTCTTCTTTGAAGTACCAAAAAATAGCAATTCACTCTATTTTGTTAAAAATACTCAATAGGATCATATGGATCCAATAAAGCATCATCATACTTAAAATAATATGGTGAGAAACTCCATATTAATATATGAAAAAGGATGGCAACAATAATAGAGAGAATTACCACCAATGAAGACTCAAGGGGGGGACTCTTTCCACCATTTTCTCATGACTACTTTGAATGGCTTATTGCTAAACCAATACATTTTTCTCACTAAAAGATAGATCATAAGGAGGACAAGCTTCATGAAAGAGAAATTGGGAATTCAAATTTACTTCTTCTAAATCCTCTTGACATAGATATTTATCATAAACATGAGTACAATCAACAAAGAGAAGATGAAAATAGTCATATCCACACAAGTAGAAGATATCTCTATAACATGCTTCACAAGAATATTCCATATCTAACCATGAATATATCCCATTATACTATTCAATATTTATGGTAAGTGACATGGGAAATATATTGTAGCTTCAAATATGCCATGCTAGGGTTTCACGAAATTAAAAAGATAACTTGATTACGATTTTTCCATTTTCATGATAGTTTTGAAGTTTAAAATGTACAATATTGAATATTAATCATAAATATATCACATAATATATCAAATTGAAAGCATGATAGTGCTCCACCAAATGCCTTTGGCTTGGTTTAAATCCATGTAATGTCAAAAGTAATATGCTTTGTAATATTTGGAATAAGTCATGGCCATAATAGAAAATCCTAAAAATAACATATTTTTAATCTGTAGTATCAAGGATCTTGGATCGAGTGGTTTTGTGAAAAATTTGTTTACCCAACTACATGGGTTTAATTCTCCAAAGACATGTTGTCATTGGTCGATTGTGGCATTTATGAAATCGTTTTATCTGGTGTAATATTAGAAGCTCATATTTCAAAGTTACTGATTCTCCAGAAATTTTCATTCTGATTTTTAAAAAATACAATACTTGATGATGGGACTTTTAATTTTTGGGTTTGTTTTAATGCATAAATTTCTGAATATATTTCATATTTTCAATTTTTAATTGATTCTAGCGTGGGTGGTTAGGGAGAATAAATGTTATCCACCCTATTCGAGTTCAAATCCCATTTGTGACATGTTTCACTTTTCATGAGTCAATTGTTGCCAAGGCTATGAACCAAGAGGTATACAATACCCTTAATTACATGCTAGAGGGCGGGGTACTTGGTTATATGTAAAAAAGTAAAAATAGACAAGGAATACAATTAATTTCTAGAAAGTATGCTAGAAAAGTTTTTTTCTCGTTTTGTGGAAGCAATAATTGTTGATTTCTGATGCGAACTTGAAAGATACAAATAGTCCAAAATGGAATAATTTCAACAGTAATACGAAATAAAGTTAATAGAAAAGTGAAACAAACAAAGATTAGAAGTAACCTAACCACCCAAGGGTGGATTACAACTACACATCCTAAAACATGGAGGAAGATATATCTATCTAAATTGATACTACTATGAGTAATAATTGTGTATTGATAATATAATGGATTTATTACGAATTAGGGCAAAGACACCCTTTAATAGAGCTTTGATAATAATTCCTCTCTATTAATGTGGTGAGTCACTTATGCATATAACTAACAACTATCCACTTACATAATGATTACTAAGTGATATGAGGAAATTGTTACTATCTTATTGATGGAGTAATAATAAACTTACAAAAAACCACTCATTTACAAAATATGGTGTGTGGAAGTTCACGACACCACGAGTAACTTCCCCCAAAATACGAAAGTATATTTGTATTCAATAAAACGTGTATAAGCCAAATAATTAAATATTTATTCTAAATGTTTTGAGCATTCATCCATACAAATGAGAGGATGATTGAGACTATATATGACCCAAAATCTAATTCATAAATGTAATAACTACCATTTCCAACACATATATGTCCATTAAGCAACACATATGCAAATGAAAGAAGAAATCAAGTAAATTCCATTAGCAACCTAAAATTTCAGTTTCTAATGTAAATTTGAACAAATGGAACAAGAAATTTACCAAAACATGTTTCTTACTATAAACAAAATCCATTTGAAGATAATTAAGCTTATAAAACATAATGATAGTTGTTATAGGTCAATTTGGGCATCATTCCCAATGACCTGGTTAACTAGGTATCATTTCCAGGACCAATCTATAGGGTCTATCATCCCCTAACATTTCAATTGCCATATGCCCTAAGACAAAGAACAAGACAGATCAATCAAGGACTTTCATCTACAAAGGTTTCCAAGGTTTGAAGTTTATAATATATCATATGAGAGCTCACCAATGCTGCCTCTAAAGGGACTAAGTGTGTTGCATATGTAGGTAGCCCCACGCAAGGCTGCTCTGCAAAGCACTTCCCGACATCTATGGGTGTGTTGGTCACATTGGGAGCGAAATTATCATTGTTCCAGAATCTCCACTTGGCTAGTGCCTTATAGAAGAGTTCACATGTGTCAAACTTCAAATCCATGTGTCCATTTGACATCTACAAGATTGGGAACATGTCTTGCCTATTATTGAAAAGTCATTGATTGTAAAACTACCTTAGCCTCTCTATAAATTGAGCACAGATCTTAGTGTTTGAGAAGGAAGAATTTGTGTAGAGAAATGTTGGTGGATTTTTCATTGAGGAGATTGATTTGAGTGACAGTTTTCCAGATATATCTGCATTGTGATGAGGTTGGGATGCTTTTGGAGATGGTGACACAAAATCAGTCATTTGGTTGTAACCTCCCCTTCTATCATTAATAAAGAATACAACTTACTTTTCCCTATATGCATATGTATTAGCTTTGATTTTCCATATTGCAAGATCTTAGTTGATGTATATGGTTTATGCTTTACTGATTTAGCAAACTAACTTGAATAGACATCTGTATTATTGCTACCTTCTATTGTTTAGTGTTCATTCTTGCAGGAAATATTTTGCACAGTCGGCTGGAATTTGAAGCTACAATGGAAGCGACAGAAGGAATCATTTGGAAGTGCTTGGATTCCAAGTAAGAATCTAATCCATTCTGTGTGTCTATTCTTAGTGAGGAAAAGTAGTTGTATAGTCTTTACCCTGTTTTTTTAGATTAGCACCTGTCTAGGGAAGCGTGTTTCATCCGTAATTCACAATTATGTCCAACAAATTGGTGACTCCACTGGGGAGATTACTCTTTATCCTAGGTGTTTTAGCCTCTGATTTTCTCTGTTTATTCACCCAGTAGTTGTTACTCACAAAGATTAGGCTTTTTAAGATCCAAATTTTCAAAACAAGTGTGTTAAAAAGCTATGTTTTTCTTTCTACACTGCGCCCAACACACTCTTGGATAGGACACAGTGCTTTGCATAGAAATGTCTCCCTTTCAGGCCTGCGTTGCAAAGCACTGTCTCTCTTTAGAGACTGTGTTGCCTCCTGAAGCCATCCAAATTCCCTTGAATTTTTCTTTGCAGTTTGTTTCATTTTGTTTGCTAATGTGTTTTGAAAAGCCTGAGCCTCATATTGACCAGTGAATTCATCTACCTCTTCCTCCTTTGAAATAAAATTTGTTCAATGTTTGTTTAAAGCATTTTTATTTATCATTGTCAAGTTTATTTCAAAGTATTTTTATTGCTGCATTAGATCCATTTTCTTTTGAAAAAGGAAATTGTCGTAAATTCTTTGTTTCTTGATCATTTTTCCTTCAAAAGAGAAATTGTTGTTTGTATTCCTCATTTCTCAAAAGTAAAAGGCATTTGTTTTTGTTGATTTAGTGCACTTATTTTCTTCTCTGCATTCATAACATTAAAGGAACTGAAAATTAAAATATGCATTTGCATGTAGTGGTTTGTGTGTTTTGAAAAAAGGAACAATTAGGAAATATGCATTTAGTTTGTGTTCTCTGATTTGTTTGCTCACAAATTGATTGCTCTTTCCCTCTAGTAGCTAGGATTTTCATTGAAAAACTAAAAGTGAAAGATTACTTATCATTCTTAGTTGCATTTTAGGAATTTTCCAATACATCATCGTGGTGAACCTTTGAAAGGAAAATTGTTAAGCAAGATCAACGTAAAATTAACCTCAATTTACCTAATAAAGCATTGGAACCATAACAATAAAATTTAAAAGGTCTAGGCTAGAGACGTGTTCCGGCGTCGTAAAACATAGCAGCGGTTGTTAAATTTTCTGCGATACAGTCCGAGTGTGATACATCACTCCACATACGTAAGTATATCCTAGCCCTTCCACGTACTTTCGGGTATATTGGTGATGTTACAGTACGATAAGTATAAAGGGGTGCTCTCACTGTGCGGTTTCGTATCAAACAGTGCTAATACGGACTTGGGCCTCCACGTACCTTCGGGTATATTTGGGAGGAAAAATTTTAGGTGCTATCCATCCATATTGAACCGAGTCATTGGCCTTGTAAATTGTGATACACCGAACACAACATTCAGGGAGATTTCCTGCACGTACTTCTTGGCTCGCTAGGAGGTATTCTGCAGATCATAGTTTCTTGGTAAACCCTTTTTCCTAGCATTACCCTTTTATTTTGTTTATTTGATTTTGGTTAAAATAAATCAGTAATCATGGAAGAGCAAAATTCTTTTCCCCATCGTTCGCATAGACTAGCGTTAAAACCACCTTTACCATCAGAATTTACTTCTGGTAGGCGAAGGCGATCATGATCTGCCGACTCAAGTACAATTCGTACCTCTGGTGAAACATCATTTTCCCATAAACCAGAGTTAGCTCAAATTTTTTCTACACATCCCGGTTCATCTACTGTTGTCGAAATGGAGTATTCACAGCTATCCATGGTAACGATCCATCCAATCAATGAGACCATACCTCCTGGACCCGACGTTGTTCAACCAGAAATTGATCCAGATCCTGTCTCTTCCTTGCCAGAACATTTGAATCCTGAAGTCGAACAACCGGAATTTGTTCCTACCTTGGTCATCCCACAAAGTTATGTAGCCATTGAATCTCCTATATCACACAGTCAACCACCTGAAATATACTTTGGGCCTGACGATGAAATACTTCCCCCGTGGTTTAATTTCGATTAAAGAAATCCAACAAGATGATACACCTTTAACTCCAACCCATTTTGGGGAGGACCTTTACCTGTACGAGTCTTTTTCTCAATCGACACCTTATACTTTTTTTGATCCTATTCCTTTTCAAACTCCTGCCGATTCAAAAGGGTATACATTTGGTCAAGTAACCATGACTGAACCAACATCTTCAGTTGGTCCATTTGTTCCAGTTACGTCAGCTCCCACCCTAGCTACCCTGTCGATGTTTACAACTTCCCCAGAGTCATATTTTCATGGTGGCCCTTTGGTCCCATCAGGTTACAAATCATTATCTGGAATTTTCTCTCGTGCATCTTCAAATCCATGGACTTTCCTAATGTCATCATCCAGTGTTTTAACTGGAAATATTTTTTGTCTTATTATCCTCCTCATGCTGGAGGGAAACCTTTGGTCACCCAATATGACAGTACTTCGTCACTTTTTGGTCAATCTAATGTTGAAATGAATGTTTGTCAATGGAAACCCACTCTTCCTCTGCAATGGTCTGGGCCTAGGAAACCTCGTTATCCATGCATAATCTGTAATGAGGAACACTTTGTTAGGGATTTTCCTCACCACGCTGAAGTCTCAAAAATCATCAAGACTTCCCATGCGTCAACTGTGTTGACAGACCCATTTCCAAATCTGGACACAAACATGGTTGTTACAGATCCAGCTCCTAGTTCCCAAGTGTTAATGTTATCTGTCACAAAACTTCAACAGATATTTTGGTGTCAACGCATAATAAATATTATGGTATTCAGGCCACTGATCAAACTACTACCTCAACAACGAATCCATCTAAGAAATCAGTATCGCCTACTTCTATTCCTGAATTGACAATCAAACCACCAAAGGGAGTAATTCATAAATCGACATACAATCCTCGAGCAAGAGCTGCACAAAATTATAATATAGTTGAAGATTTGGATCAATCCCCTTTAGTTATGTCTGCTCTTGAGGTATTACAAAATTTTCCCTCCCAAAAACAGGCTTTATTGTCGACTATTGGTGGAATTTATCCGACTGATTCTAATATTATTATCTTTAATCATATGGGCTATGTGCCACAATTACCAGCAGAATTTTCATTCTCCATACAGGTAAATGTTCTCAATCACCTTGTTCATTGTACTATTATTGATGAGGGAGCATATACATGAATTATGTCTCTAAATTGTTGGAAGTCACTTGGCTTGCCGCGCTTATCACAATCATCAATGACATTGAAGGCATTTGATGGACGTACATATAAACCTTGTGGTATTATTAATAACCTGCATGTTGAAATGGGGGGGAAAATAGTGAGTATTGATTTTGAGGTTGTTGACGGACCCCTTGACTATAATGTTTTTCTTGGAAGGCCATGGGTATATGAAATGACTGCAATTGTTTCTACATATTTTAGAATGATTGCCTTTCCACATAAAGGTACTATCACAGTCATTAATCAACTATTTTTCTTTGCCTCTGCTTCACACGTAACTGTAAGTGTTCTGTTCATTCACATACCTCAAATAGAACTTCAGAACATTGGCGTAGGACTCTTAAAGGATTCCACTCTTATGGGAACCTTTGCATTACCACCACCCGCGACATCGGCAGAAATTGCAAGTATAGATACTTGCTACATGATCTCTTCCACTTTATCTAGCTTAAGGGAGAGTATGGGTTATTTTGATATTTCTACGTTGGATGAGTTTCTACCACCCAGCCCTATTGAGCTGGCATACAATCAATCTATCTGGCTTGGGCGGAAAATATGAAATCAGTGTTGCTGAGTGTTTGGGTTGATCGTTCCTTAGATTTTGGTACTCCATCTGCTCCATTTTCCTCAATGTTCTTGACAAATGAGAATATTTTGGAAGCCATGATGTCAGAGGGAGAACCATGGGAAGATTATCATCATCATTCCCATCTTCCTGATTATGAAGAAAATAATCTTAGTGAACTATATCATCCATCCATCAAAAATTTCTTTTTGGATTCTTTACCATTCAATGCAATCGATTCCGAGCGAAATCTGTCAAATATTGAAGAAACCATTTCTGTCGATATTTCAACCAAACTTGGCATTGTAGAAAATATACATGTCGGTGTATCTTGTTCTCCATCAGAACTCGAATCATATCTCTCTCTCTTTCGTGAATTCCATGATGTATTTTCTTGGTCTTACGAGGAAATTCTAGGCATAGATACTAGTATAGTTGAACACGCTATTAATATGTATCATGATGTCAAACCGATGCGTCAATGATTTCATTCTGTTCATCCGAAGAAAGCCGCTGCCATCAAAGTAGAATTTGAAAAAAAATTGTGTGCTGGTTTCATATACCCTGTTCCGTTAACTGAGTGGGTTTTCAATATCGTTCATGTCATGAAAAAGAAAGGAACCATTAGAGTGTGCGTCGATTATCAGGATTTCAATCTTGCTTGTCCAAAAGACAAATATCCTACTCCCTTTATCGACCAGATTATTGACGATTGTGCTGGATGCGAAATATTTTCATTCATGGATGGATTTTCTGGCTATAATCAAATCAATATTCGCCCAAATGATCAACATAAGGCAGCATTTATATGTCCCTGGGGCACATTCGATCATATGAAACTACGGTTTGGTTTAAAGAACACTGGGGAAACTTTTCAAAGAGCAATGGATTATTCTTTCAATGAAATCAAGCACATTTTTCAACCATATCTAGATGATTTACCATCACATTCACGAAATCGGACTGATCACTCGATGCATTTGAGAGCCATTTTCTTACGCTACCGACACTGCAAAATATGCCTCAATCCACATAAATGTGTCTTTTATGTTGGTTCTAGTAGTTTTCTTGGATTAGTAGTCTCAAAAGAAGGAATTCGAATCGACCCAATATTGAAGGTTCAGGCCATTCTTGATTTTCTTGCACCGTCAAACTTACTTCAGATACAGAAACTTCAAGGAAAGGCCAAATTCCTAAGAAGGGTCATTCCAAACTACGCCGAAATGGCTAAAGGATTTACTCGACTATTGAAAAAGGGGGTTCCCTTCCATTGGGATCAAGTTGCGCAAGCTTCTTTTGATGCTGTCAAGGACACTCTTGTCTGAGCGTCATTAATGTATCCCCCTAATTACCAAAATGATTATTTCCTATATATCGTCGTGGCTGAAACGACCATTGCTATGGTATTGGTCCAAGTAGAAAATGGAATTGAACATCCAATCTATTATTTGAGTCATAATCTCAATGATACGAAAGTTAAGTATTCATATGTAGAAAATCTTGCCTTGGTAGCTGTTCAAGCTGTCCAAAGATTTCGCCATTATATCCTGCTCCAAAAAACCACTATATTTTCAGATTGCAACCCCGTGACTTATATCTTATCACGTCAATTACTGGGGGGTAAATATTAAAAATTTATTGTCATTTTGCAGGAATTTGATTTGGAATTCATCAAATCCAAGTCAAAGAAGTCTTTAGTTTAGGCTGAGCTTCTCTGTGGCCTTCCCTCTGATAGTACTGCAACTATGTCGGAACCATAAATTCCTGATGATTCTCTATTTCTAAGCGGATCATCTGATCCTTGGTATGGGGATTTCATCATTTATCTACAAACCCAAACTTTTTGACCTATTACATCTCACTCTGAACAACGACGTATTCGATACCAAGCCAAAGATTATTTGATCGTCGGTGATACACTTTATCGTCGTGGTGTTAATACCATTTTAAGGAGGTGCCTCACTCATGAGAAGGTCAAAAAAGTATTAAATTATTGTCATGTTGAGGCATGTGGTGGAAATTTTTCTGGTCATGCTACCATGCAGAAGATACTCCACGTCGGTTAATTTTAGCCTACTATTTTTTGAGATTGCATCCTCGTGGTATGAAGTTATCATACATGCTAGATTTTTTATCGTAAAATCCATAAACCGCCAGTGCCAATGCATCATGTTGTCTCTGTGGGACCATTTTCGAAATGGGGTATTGACTTCATGACCTATAACCCTCGTTTGTCTGGGGAGCACGGTTATATTATTGTCGCAGTCGACTATTTTACCAAATGGGCTGAAGCTATGCCTACATTCAACAACACGGGACAAACAGCTGCATTGTTTTTCTTTAATCATGTTATTGCACGGTTTGGGGTTCCACACGCTGTAGTTACAGATCATGGGAAGCATTTTCACAATCACATGATGGTTGAATTAACTTCCAAGTTAGGATTTTCACATGATAATTCTACTCCTTATTATCCACAATCAAATGGACAAGTTTAAGCTATCAAAAAAATTCTTAAATGTATGCTTCAACGAATGATAGGAGCTCGTAAAAGAAACTGGCATTTGATCCTATACTCTACCTTGTGGGCGTAGCGAACCTCAGTGAGAAACGCAACTGGCTTTACTCCTTTTCAATTGGTGTATGGTCTGGAAGCTATCTTACCAATCCATTGTGAAATACCATCATTAAAAATCGCAATTGACTTGTTACCTGACACCTTAGAAGAAGAAGCACGTCTCCTTAACCTCATCCATCTTGATGAAACGTGTCGTGAACCCCAATTGGCCAATGAAGTGCATAAGAGACGTATAAAGGCGCAATACGACAAAAATGTCTAGCCTCGCATTTTCTCAGAGGGTGACTTGGTCCTTCTTTATGATCAAGAAGCTAATGTAATAGGTACAAGAAATTTTGAGCCATTATGGCATGGCCCCTATATTTTCAAAATATTTCTTGCTAAGGACGCCTATGAGTTGGTTGATTATGATGGAATTCCGTTGGCACAGCACAGAAATGGGTTGTATTTGAAACGTTACTATACTTAATCATGAGCGTACTAATTTTTTGTATTATATTGTATATATATGTTGTTGATTTGCATTCGCTATCTTAATTTTTTTTAGAGTTTTCTTGACATTAGTAATCCGCTTTACATTTCATTGCAGATTTTTGAATCTTCGGAACCCTTTTTTGGATATGTTGATGGTGCTAGTCATAGTACGTAGAATCTATCCTCTGCAGCGTGGGCCATTTTTGCTCCGAACGACAAGTTAGTGATTTTTCAAGGGATTTGTATTGGTAGATTGATGAACAATATCATTGAGTATAACACGTTAATCAAACTTCTCTCTGATGCCATTTCATTTGGTATTAACCATATCATCATAAGGTTAGACTCACAACTTGTGGTATTACAACTTACTAGTGTTTATACTGTTAGAAATCCAACATTCCATAGATTTCTCCTTAGAGTTCGACTTTTGGAAAGACACTTTCATTTTATTCAATATCAACACATTTCTAGAAATTTGAACACATTAAATTATTCATTAGCTAATCAAGTTTTAAACAGACATTTTCAAATATGTAAAGAAAACATTCACATCATTGAATAGGATTGCACAATAAACATAGGAAAACACTAAAATCATATAGATATATAGTTATAGGTTTTTACAAAATTTGTGCCCAAGACACATTGGTCATCTGACCTCAAAATGTATGCAAAATGTCACAAGTAAACTAGTGGTGTTCATGGTAACATGCTATAGATCTAGCTATCCTACGAAGTAACCACATCCAGTGGTTAGGAACCCCAATAGTGTGTCGTTGCAGTCGCATAGGAAGCTCTTCGATCTGGAAATCTGGAATCCAGAAGGTCAAACCCTCTATGTGTTGCTGAAGTTCAATCAAAGTCTCAGCCATTTCAATATCCTGAAGGACTTCTCTCCCGACATCCCTCTCTGTTATCACATCTACTTCGCACTCTGGTTCCACTACTGGTTGAACACGACCAACATCTGCATTACATCAAACATTTATTTTAGTCTTTGGAAAACATCAAAATACAAAAATATTGTCTAAACCTTAGGAAAATAAAAAATATGGTCAAAAAATTCTTACCTATTGCACCCCACTAAGTGCCTTCTGGTAATGCTAAATCTAGATCCCCTCGAAAATCGACGCCTGCGTATGCATACTCATCGATGGCGATAATCTGTCGCTGGAACCATGTGAAGAATGCAGTAGAGAACACAACAATAGATTGGCCTGCATGTCAACTCATGAGTTCTACCCATATCTACATCCGAGGATCTCTAGGACTAGCTATATCCATTGTCACATGTTGTGGCTGCATTAGTGGAATCCGTTCCAACGCGAAGGATATAAGGATAGAACCATAACTGAAATTTTTCTTCCTTCCTCCCTTTTCTTTATTCATTTGTTCCTTTATCTAAGACAGAACATCTTCAGAGCAATTGAATATTGTTTGCTCCATACACTCTAGCGCGTACTGCATATATGATCTATTTGCTACATGTATTGTAACGGTGCCGGCAAGTTTTGCGATCGTGAAAAGGATAGTTCTCAAGGGAAAATATCTAACATCCCGAATGTTAATATTTCTATCTTTTCTTGGCTCTGACCTTGGATAGCAATGTTTCAAAACATAATCTCTCACTGTCTCTCTTCCAACAAGAGACCCTAAGAGCGAAATGGGCAAGCCTCTCCTCGAAAAACCTATAAAAAAGTACACATCCTCGACTGTTATAGGAACCACTTGGTTCTTAACATGAAATGCCTCTATATCTGGATCCCATGCTCGAACTAATAACTCCAATAGTTCTATTTGTTTCCTCATCCCAGACAATTTGAAGTACTTAAGTAGTCCACAATCTCTTAGGGCTCTTATTGTACCCGAATCATTTAAGGTAATCATATCATGTTCTTCATGTTCTCTTTCCCTCCATCTAATCTTCATTATAAACTGATGGAAACCTAAAATACAAACGTAAGATCCATTAGATTCCATTCATTGCAAAAAACTAGGTCAATTTTGGGCATAATAAGAAAATCAAAAACTTAGATTGCACCCAGCACACTCCCTAACAAGAGACAGTGCTTTGCATATGCAAGTACCCTTCATTTTACCTACTATGCAACATAGGTTTCGACATTCTGAGGTGTGTTGCCCTCTTTTTGGGAATAATTTACCCTAGGGGCCTTAAAACCCTAAAAAATTGCAGAAATTGGAAATGAAATGAATACTAAAGGAAAGAGGAGTTTCATATCACTAACCTGGATCAAACGGAAATGAAAACCGTCCATAGAAATGATCACAATCAACAGCTGAAGTTCGGGGGAAAAATCAGGTTCAGAGCTCCAAAATGAAAATGGTAACTATGGAATGGTAAAAATGAATAGTGAAACTACTTTTAATAGTCATTTAATTATTTGCAAGTTAAATTTATTGCTATAAATATAGTTTTATTATGTTTTTATCATGAAACAGGTAATTTTAATCCATTTGATGTTGTTCTGAACAGGATATACAAATGATGAACAGATTAATCGTGCAGATTTATTTCAAAGAATGACTTGACCACAAAGCATAGTTTTTCTCCTTATTTTTCGAGCTTTGTTAAAAATGAAAAATGGTTTGAAGCGCACTTTTATCTCTTTATCGAGCTTCAATAACAACGAAAAAGGAACCCCTAGAGTCTTCTTTTAGCTCTTTTCAAACTCCGATAATGTGAAGAGATTATTAAGCACTTGTCTTTTTGAGCTCGTAAAAGTAAATGAATTGATATCTACTCAATATAATTTTAACCCTTTTTCCGAACTGAGATAGATTATTTACGAAAAAGGAAATCCTTGGTTAAACATGACCAAAGAGGTTCTCTCAGATATTATTTTACACTTTTTCGGATCTGAGTGACAAATTTACGAAAAAGTACTTATGGATTTTTCTTTCGTCCTCTTTTCCAAACTCTCTAAAGATGAAAAAGGACCGTGCTATCACTGTCGTTAACCTTGTTAGAGCATAAAATAGCGTCGAGCTTGTCGATCATGACAAGAATCGAGTTTCATTCATCGCTAGACCCATTAAATTATTAAATAGCGATACTTTATTCGCCAAAAGGGTTGAATTATAGATAAAGAAAATGTTATCCTCCTCAAGCTTGTTAAAAAATAAAGAGGTATTGGTCAATAAATGATAGGGGAAAATTTGGGAAAAGTGAGAAAAAATTATTTATGGTAGCAAGTTGCTCTTGAACATGACACTTCCTTCACTCCATGTCCGTGACTGTTTGGGTTGGGTAATTCTCTTGATGGTTCATTCATACATATGGTTCATCATACCTTCACTTTGGTTTTGGGTCAATGCTGCCAACTCATCACAGTATTGCCAATATGTTCAAGAGAAGTCATCCAGTGAATAAACTCATCCTTTTGCAATACTCGTAAACCTTTATTCTCATGATCGTCATCCCTGAAAATTGTTATATCAAGTCATACCCTTGTCTCTGAAATTAGTAACTCCCATTTCAAAATAAGGTGGCTTCCTGTCGACAACAAATCATTATCCAGGAAGTTCACTTAGAAACATTAGATTCCATTACCATGAGGCTTGTTATAGCATCGACAAGATCCTCACTTCCAGGTTTTTGACCAAAATATTTTGTTTGGAGTTCGACATAAAATCATCTATTCACGCCTTAAGAAATGTACTACAGTACCTTGAGAGCCATTTTCATTAATGGTGGTTCTCTTGTGTTTGTTAACAACTCATATCATTGGCTAGTAATCAAACGATGTCTTTCCATGTTCGACGACAAATCATATATTTGCATGGCTAGACTTGTACCCAAATGATCGAGTGAACAAGATAAGAAGACCTTGGATCTATTTTTGGCCATCTAGGCTATGATTTTAGGATTTTTGTACACATCATCTGTACGGTGACCTTACATATAGATCGTCATCCAAACATGGGCCTATTTCTGTAGGCATGTCTACATTGGGAAACATTCCAATGTTGACGACTTTCTGAATTATGTACATGTTATTAGATTTCTTATGTGTTGAACATGGGAATTCCTACCCTCAACAATTATGATCAAAGAGGATATATCATGATGTAATTTATTGTAAGATTGATGCAGTTCACCACCCCACTTCATCTCCAACTCATCACATTGTAAAGCATATCAATCAAAATATTGTTGTTATTATTCTAACTTCATGCTTTAGGGGGAAATTGTTATAGGTAAATTTGGGCATCATTCCCAATGACCTAGTTAACTGGGAATCATCTCGAAGACCAATGTATAGGGTCTATCATCCCCTAACATTTCAATTTCTATATGCCCTAAGACAAATAACAAGATAGATTAATCAATGACTTTCATCTACAAAGGTTTCCAAGGTTTGAAGTTTATAATATATCATATGAGAGCTCACCAACGATGCCTCTAAATGGACTAAGTGTGTTTCATATGCAGGTGGCCCCATGCAAAGTTACTCTACAAAGAACTTCCCAACATCTATGGGTGCGTTGGTCACATTGGGAGCGAAATTCTCATTTTTCTGGAATCTCCACTTGGCCAGTGCCTTCTAGAAGAGTTCACATGTGTCGAAATTCGAATCCATGTGTCCATTTGACATCTACAAGATTGGGAACATTTCTTGCCTATTATTGGAAAGTCATTGATTGTAAAACTACCTCAGCCTCTCTATAAATTAAGCACAGATCTTAGTGTTTGAGAAGGAATAATTTGTGTAGAGAAATGTTGGTGGATTTTTCATTGAGGAGATTGATTTGAGTGGCAGTTTTCTGGAGATATCTGCATTTTGATGAGGTTGGGATGCTGCTGGAGATGGTGACACAAAATCATTCATTTGGTTGTAACCTCCCCTTCTATCATTAATAAAGAATACAGCTTAATTTTCCCTATATGCATCTGTATTAGCTTTGATTTTCCATATTGCAAGATCTTAGTTTATGTATATGGTTTATGATTTACAGATTTATAAAACTAACTTGAATAGACATCTGTATTATTTCTATATTCTGTTGTTTAGTGTTCATTCTTGCAGGAAATTTTTTACACAGCCGGCTGGAATTTGAAGCTACAACGGAAGCGACAGAAGGAATCATTTGGAAACGCTTGGATTCCAAGTAAGCATCTAATCCATTATGTGTGTCTGTTCTTAGTTAGGAAAAGTAGTCGTATAGTCTTTAACCTGTTGTTCTAGATTAGCACTTGTCTAGGGAAGTGTTTTTTATCCGTAATTCACAATTCTTTCCAACAATTGCTATAAACCCAACTCAACCTCAAGCAAAAAAAATGTTTGGTGCAATTACTAGTAATATTCAATGCGTGTAAATCATTTATGAATTTACCCCAAAAAAAAGTTATTTCAAGCATTGAAGAAAAATATAAAATCAACTGTGGCATATAATTTGAAATATATTAGTAATATTGCAAATGGATAGGCACCTTATGGCCTATGATGTGAAAATATAATCTTGAAACTTGGGTGATTTGAAACAAAAATATTAAGTTCAAAGTTAAAAAGATATGAACAAACATGTTAAAACATTATATTAACATCAATGTTGTAGAGACAATATTCATTTAAGATTGAAAAGATTGGAAGGAATGTCAAGAACGACCATGGGCTTATTTATAGTTGTTGGTTGAGGAAAATTAACCATCGGATATCTCTGGTGCAGGGGATAATATCCAGGAAAATGTCCTCAACGAGTAACGGAAGTGTCAGCTACGCAGCAGAGTCTAGGTGCAGTGAGAGTATAGGGGATATAGTTGATAGTTCATGTAAGCAATTTTTCAAGGAAATGGTGAAGGAAATTAATGAAAATATGGTTTTCATGTATTGTCAACTGTCTGGTCTCGAAAAAAGATATGGAATTGCTCCAAAAATCCATGGAACTCTTGACTACAAGTGTTATGAACTTAAGACTCAATGTGGAGAATATTGAAGTGAAGGTGGAGATAGCCATCATGGGTGTGTTGAAAGAATTTTTCGATTTCGGTGATGGCTTTTCTCCTCTATCAGATGGTAACATTGGTGTTGTAGTCCATGGTTTGAATCCTGGAGCAAGAGGAGATGAGGATTTGGATATTCCTCCTAAAGAGGCTCTGGGAAAATTCAACCCTGGAAGTCGTGGGTAGTGGTTGTCCTTTTCTTTTTAAATCTATTTTTTGTCAAACATTAGTATATTGTGGAGTTTTTTGGAAGATTTACAGTATAAAATATGTAAAGAGTATATATGTGAATAATATAGGTAGTAATAGGTTATCTCTGCTTGTAAGGGACCTGGCCCTTTTCCAACTTTATTAATGAAATCTTCTACCCGTTCTATTGAAAGGGAAAAAAAAATATTATATTAACATGCAAATACATTAAAAATATCATATTGACCTTTATAAGTAAATGGAAATGGAGCATTCCTTTTCTATGAGAACATATAGAGTTGATTAGATGAAATAAATATTGCAAAGATTATGAATTTTTTTCTTCTTGGTTTTAAGCACAAGTATGAACAAATCAAACACAATCATTTCTCAAAACCATTCACAATAGTGATTTTAGCATATCTCCTAGATCAACCAATGATGTGGGAAATGAGATGATAATTAGAATATAATTTTTTAAGCATAATACATAAAACATTTTAGAATCCTTGGGAAGTTCAAGTAACATCTCTTAGATTGCTTCTAATTAAAACTGGTTACAAAATTAAGATTCAAAATATATTAACAAACTTGTTAAAACACAATCTCAACATGAAAATACATTAAAAATACCATTTTTTATCTATAACTAAATAAAAACTAAATCCCCACTTCTTATGAGAACATGAAAATTCGATTGGAGGAAAAAAAAAATACTTAAAAAACAAGGAGTTGTTTATTCATACCTTTCAAGCACATGCATGATCAAATATAAAAAAATCATTTCTTAGAACTATTCATAGTTTTGGGTTTAGGACCTTACTACATAAACTATTGACAAGGAAAATGAGATGATCACTGTAATAGAATGTTTCAAGCATCATAGCTAAAAAAATTAGAATCTAAGGGAATTTTACGTACAACAACCATACCATTCCCATATTGCTACCAATTTAAAAAATTTAGGTTAAAATTTTAGATTTAGTTTCCTTGTTTGAACTATAAAAACAACACCAACCAAGGGAAAAAAAAAAAACCTTATAAAAAATGAATTCAAAAATAAATCCCTAGCCCCACTAGAAACGTAGCCATATACAACAAAGCAATTGAAATTTAACCCAAATTTGGGCATGTTCATATATTTAAATGTTAGTATTCTAAGTATGAATATACAAGGATGTTCCTTCATTGTTCTTATTAATTAACATTTCATGTGATAAGTAATGAATCAATTCAAGAAACACCAACACTATAGCCATGGGAAGGAAGAAAACATGAGTGATATGCTAAAAGGAAAAAATGACGAGCTAATATGTGGCCAAAAACAACATATTAGAATAAATTTAAATAGAGGTTCCATGCATAATTTAAACATTGAAAATATTCAATCCCAATCTACTATAGGAAAAACAAAAACATAGCTTTAGGCCAACAACCCACAACTAAGGTGATTCACTATTTCTCATTAAAATAAAAATCTAGTCCCACATAAATTTGAATGCTCAGCCTACCCAAAATAAAGTCTTGTTCACATGTCATTGAGGGTGGAATAACCTAAATTATCTATCAAACATAGTTCTATAGATTTTTGGATATAGTATTGTCATTAATTGGCACCTATGATTGGTCTCAGAGATTGATATTATGTAAACATTGATGTCAAGGGAAACATCAAGTTGGTTTTTTAGGTCATTGGTAGAGAACCATCATAGTAGCAGAATAATTGATGAATCCTTAAAAATAATATGATTGTAGATGGCGGATGTATGGTTCAACTCCATGTTGGTTGAAGGGACTTTGTCTGCAGAAGACCAATTCAAAATCCCCTGCAAACTGCATGGTTGGATGGTCCTCAACAAGATATTTCCAATGGTATATGATAGTCCCAAAAACTCCCAAAGGTTGTGGATTTATGACCAGCTAAATTACGGTAGGCTTCCATGAGTTTCATGGTTCCACTAATGCCACACCATCCTGCCCCACGAGCCTAGCTGATGGTGAGAGCATTCAGATAATTGTCCCACGTCCCTGCAAATAACAAAGTCCAAGAGACAGAAATTTCTCCGTTAGCTACCATAAATATTGGCATCCCACCCCGGAGTTGGTTTTAAGTGTTAATAGATGAGTTGAAAAGTGGGAGCGATACATAGATTTAATTCATCATGTGGCAAGACAGATAGAATGGGAGTGATTGATAGAGTTAATTCATGATGTGGCAAGACAAATAATGTGGCAGTCTAAGTGGATGACAAATGGCATGTTGTTTCGGTGTTTTGAGGGAAAGTGGACCAAAATCAAGTGACATGTGGCACCATTGGTTGAGTGACACATGGTAGTCGAGATATGTATGATGACATCTTCTCACCTTGGGAGATCTAGGTAGAGGCAATGATTGACAGGGTTGAGAGAAGGATGCCAAGAGATGAAGGTTGAGAGATGAAAAACTTATTTTCCAAGTCGTAGTCTAAAAAACCCACAAAATAACCCAGGAATTTTGGCAAGAATCTGAAATTTTCCGGCATATATATTTGAAAATATGGATTACAACTGTTAAATTTCAGGATTTTCGGTGCCCCAGGGGTTTTTGATGGTGTTGAATCCATTTCCACCATCAAAAAAATGATTCAATCACACCAACTACCTGATTTTTTGAAAAAAAATTTACCGAATTTCGACAAAAACCTATCGTCCAAGATATTTTTTTGTGTCTATAGACAACACCATTTTCCAAAATCCATGAAGTTTCATGTACAACACCGAAGCTAATGGATTTCATTCAAGTTTCAAGAAAATAGAATCAAGGTTAATAGAACGTTGTGGTCAACTAAAAATCCGTCAAGGCATCAACGAACGCAACTAGGGTTGTGTTTGCAACACTTTTATGTGTCATATACAAAGAACTTATGACTAGGTATTTGGCCATTTAAATGGTGCTTCAAGCATTGAGGGAGGGAACAATAAGTCAATGGTTTTGGAATAAGGCATGTAATGTAGATAAAAAGGGATGAGGCTTGAACAACATGTAAAACTGGGGATTTGACATTAAATATCTTTAAAAACTTAAAGAAATTATTGTGTAGTTGGACAGTTGATATGTGAGAGAGAAAGGGATTCAATCTCATAATCAAAGGTGGTGGGTAATGGCCAATTGTACGAAAATCAAATGATCGGGATTGTACTTAGATATATAAGACCTCAAAAGAAGAAGGTAGTGTGAGAAACTAGATTGCAATGTTTGAGAGTTAAAGAGGAGATTTGAAACTATGTAACTAAGTACAAAGTGCCAAGATAATATAACCACAAGTGCACAGTTTGGATGGGTAGAGAATTATTGTTTCAAGTAGCAGTAAATCTGAGAAGTTATTTCTCGAGCCCAAAGAGAATTGAATGAAGCTCAAGTTCTCATGAAGTGTAGAATTCCTCCATGAAGAAAAAGCCATGGTGCTGTGAAGAATGAAAAATAGTCAAAGTGTGAAGGGGTAGTGTGTAGCAAGATGAGCAGAGCCTAATAGCAAGGAAATCAGACATATGGTGTTGCAGATTGAGGGAGTGTGTGCCTACAAAGGATTGAGAAGCATGTTGAGGAATATGATCTATAGAGGAGAGTTGTCTGCGTGAGAGAAATGAAATCAAATAAAATTCAAATTAAAGAATGTTGATGGTGGTCTCAATTTGAAAATCCCATGAAAGAGTATATCAGATTGGTAGAAATTGGTTAGTGCTTGCATAGATCTAAGGGTTTTTTCCTCTACATGAGTTTGCGCTTGTAGACTTGAAGGGGGTTGGAGCTTCCTATGAATTGGTTCTCACAAATATTGATGCAAACAGAGTTGGTGCTCATATTTTGATAAAAACTGGAAGACAACTTATATTCAATAAATTGAGCAGCTTATATTCATTACACACCATGAATATATAACTTACAAACATGTAGGGAAGTTAGAACAACTACCTAAGAAATAGGAACTAAATCCTAATCTAAGGCACATGTACAACTAATGAACTCACTATCTCCTAAAATACATGTTTCCATTATCTTCACACTCCCCCTTAATGGAGAAAGGTTCCGTTAGTATTCCTAGAATTTCCCTAAATAACTAAAACTTGATTCTTCCAAGAGGCTTAGTAAAAATGTCTGCAGCATTGTCACAAGTATTACAATATTCAACATGGATTTCCTTTGATTGGACCTTATCCCTAACAAAATGAAAATGTGTATCAATTTGCTTTATGTTTTGATGAAACACTGGATTATTTGCAAGTTTGATGGAGCTCTTGTTGTCACATCTAATCATTGTTGCATATTTTTGTTTTCTCCAGCATCTTGAGGAAGTCTCCTCAACCAAACTGCCTTACACGTTGCTGCACGCATTTCTTGATATTCTACTTTTGTTGACGACAAGGATACAGTGTTATGCTTATTGCGGCTCCATTCAATGACCCCAGACCTAATTTTGAATACATAACCATTTATAGATCATCTGTCATCTAGATTTCCGGCCTAATCGAAGTCTGACAAACATGTCAATATAACATCAAAAGAATCAGTATATTTAATACCAAAGTCTAAGGTTCCTTGAAGATATCTTAAGATGCCCTTCGCTACAACCCAATGACTCCAAAGGGGCTTTGACATGAATTGGCTCAATACACTAACTGCAAAAGTGAAATTTGGCCTAGTTGTAGTCAAGTAAATTAGAATCCCAACCAGATGTACAGTGTTGCATCGACCTCCTTGGAACCATCATCATTTTGAAGTTTCACATTCCGTTGTAAAGGCACTACTGCAACTTTGCATTGATCTATCCTTAAATTTTTCAATAAACTCCTCACATACTTCCCTTGTGATAGAAAATTCTAGCCAAAATCCCTCCAGAATTCAAGACCCAAACAATTGTGTAGCTCTCCCAATTCTTTCATCTCAAAAACCTGTGAAATCTGCTCTTTTATTTCTTTAATGAGTTCATCAGCATTTCCTGTAATGATAATATCATCTACATATAAATAAATCAAAACAATTTTCCCCTCTTTATCAAACACGGTATACAAATTAGGGTAATTCTTGCTTCTTTTATAACCATGCTACAGGAAAAATGAATCAATTTTGTCATACCACGACCTGGGTGCTTGTTTTATTCCATACAATTCTTTATTCAATCTACAGACTAAATCTCCATCCACCTTTTTAACAAACCCTTTAGTTTGGATTAAATACATTTATTCTTTTAATTCCCCATTTAAAAAAACAGATTTCATATCTAGCTGGTGTATCATCCAATGATGTTTAAAAGCTAAAGCAATTAAAATTTTAATTGTTTTTAATTTAGCTATAGGGGCGAAGGTTTCCTCATAATCTATGCCTTCTCTCTGCGAGTACCCCTTCGCAACCAGCCTATCTTTATATTTATCTATACTCCCATCTGCTTTAAATTTAGGCTTGTATAACCATTTGCAACCTATGGGTTGTTTTCCTTTAGGTAGTTCAACTAGATCCCAAGTTTTTTTTTTTAAGTACTGACTCATATTTCTCTTCCATAGTTCCCCTCCATTCACTATATTGACTTGCTTCTTTATAATTCAAGGGTTCAACAACATTTAACATACTAGTTATAAGAGCATGATCGCTATATCTTGCTGGAAATTTCTTTTGCCTACCTGATCTCCTAAGCGTTGGATTGGTTTCAAATTTGTTTTGATCATCCCTTATTGGACTTGGCTTGATGACTACATCTATCCCATCCACTTCTTCCTTTTTTTTTGTTGTTTCTTCTACTCATGGATGTCCCCTATTTCATCACTCCCTTCTGTAGAAATTAGTATACACTAAGCATGCATACATCCAGATTCCCCTGATCTCACAATATTTAATTTCTTGCAAAATATAGAATCATTCCACTGTTACTATTTTGCGGAAAATTAATTGCAAACACATGTGAAGCATAAAAAAAAACAATCGCACATAACATAGTTGTTTAACAAGAAAGCCTGAAGCTGAAAACCCCAACTATCATATATTATGTATCATGTAGATCATGTAACAATCTCATACAAATCTTAGTACATCAAGCTCTCAGTACAATCAATCGTCACACACTAACATAGAAGAAATCTGCAAATCCATGCACTGATCTCTGCCCTCCTACTAGCCTGCCTCCACTGTACTGAAGAATAGCTCTGAATGAATTTGAATTACCCTTGCATTTACTACACAATCCTCATTGGAAACTCCAATGTGTGTGTGGTGCAATCAATGCATCCCTAAAGTCACAACAGATAGTCCATCTTTCCCTTTCACCTATCTCTCCACTGGAACTGACATGCACTGTAGTTAACTGTTGTATTGTTCAGTTGATTAATGAGTTATTATTTATGAATTAATTAACTAATTAATTCACTCCACCCTCACTAGTGTATCATTCAGTTATACTAGATACAACTAGCTCAACTGAGTCTAACTGAGTTAAACTGAATACAACTCCATGAACTACTCTTCCAACTCTGTCATAACTTTTCCACTTCAGTTCTAACTGAGTCCTCCATGCATGAACCACCAGTAAACCCTATGAATTGCGTAATTCCTTCAGCCCACTGATTTTCCAAATCTGTGCACTGAAATGAAGTGCTCCAAGAGAATAAGTTGTTGTTTATTGTCGAATTATTATTAAGACCTAATAATCATCGACACTTCTATTTTTATATCGACGATCTATAAATAAAATTCGCCCAATATTCTAAAAATAGAATTTCATCTATTTTTCCAACTTGATCAACCATCCACAAATAGCATCTTGCAACTTCTGAAATATGATCACCATGTCTAAAAATAGACTTGCGCCAAAAATAGCTTACGGGCCCACTTAGTGAAGGTGACTCTTTTCACTAAGCTCATTATCTTGTTGAATCTCAACACTCCCTCTCAACAAGATAGGGATTATCTTTCACCCCGATCCTGCCTCTATGGTATTAAAATTTTCTCCTGCCGAGTGCCTTCGTCAGAATATCTGCATCCTAATCTTCTGTAGGAATGTACTAAAGCAACATGATCGTCCGCTGCACACAATCTCTAATATGATGATATCGGATATCAATATGTTTCGATCTATCATGAAACACAGGATTAATCGAGAGTTTAATGCAACTTTAATTATCACAATGTATCACTGTGGGATCTAAATGTGAACTGAACAAACCAACCAGGATCTTCCTCATCCATATAACCCCACATGCAGCTTGACTTGCTGCCATGTATTCTTCTTCCGCTGAACTGAGTGCCATGGATCTTTGTTTCCTACTGTACCAAAAAACTATCATAGATCTGATACTAAAAATCCCTCCTGATTTTATCTTTCTATTTGTTGGGCTGCCTTCCCAATCTGCATCCGTGAAGCCATGCAACTTCACTTCATCCGTATGTCTGTACCGTAATCCATACTCAAATGTGCCCTTGAGATATCTCAGGACATGCTTGCATGCCTTCTAAAAGAGCTTGGTAGGCTTAACCATCACTTGTGAACGCTGGTTCACCGCATAGCATATGTCCGGTCTTGTATTAACTAAATACATGAGCGAACCCACCAACTGTCGATAAATAGTGGCATCCACTACCTCTACCAATGTAGCATCCTCTTTCCTGCAATTTCCTGGAAGAGGAGTGTCGATAGGCTTGCAGCCTTGCATGTGAAACTTCGCCAGTATCTCCCGGGCATACTTGCCTTGAGACATAAACAGTTCAACTTCTTGCTGCCATATTTCAAATCCAAGGAAATAATGAAGGAGGCCCAAGTCCTTCATCTCAAACTCCTTTGCAAGATCTTCCTTGCATGAGTGTATCAATTGCTCATCACCCGTTAGTATTAAATCATCAACATAAAGAAAAATGATTAAAAGCTTACCGTCCACCACAATTTGGTACAGGTTTGCATCCGCCTCACTCTTGGTGAAGCCAAGTCCAGTGAAATAGTTGTCGATCCGAGTGTAACAAGCACGTGGTGCTTGCTTCAGCCCATACAGTGCTCTTTTAAGCCTGCCCACATGCGACTCACTGCTGAAGATCTCAAATCCTTTAGGCTGCTCAATGTACACCTATTCCTCAATGATCCCATTAAGGAACACAATCTTCACATCCATCTGATGAATGTGCCAACCCATCTGCGCTGAGAGAGCAAGGATGGTCTGTATGGAAGAATATCGTGCAACAAGTGCAAAGGTTTATTCATAATAAATCCCCTCGATCTGTGAGAAGCCTTGCAAAAAATATTTCCTTATACTTCTCGATGCTCCCATCAGCAGCTTGCTTTACCTTGTAGATCCATCTTGATCCTACAACTGATTTTCCCACCGGCCTTGGAACAATCTCCCAAACACTGTTTCTGACAATGGAGTCATACTCCTCCACCATGGCATCTACCCATGTGGGCTCCTACACTGCTTCTTCAAAAGAATATGGCTTTGTCACGATACACTTGCTCATAAGAGCCATGTATCCATTAAATCGGTCAAGTGACTATCTCTGTCTGCGTTGTGATGTAGGGACTCCTACATTCTGTGCCGCGTCAAGCTTCAGTCTCTCAGCTTCTGTGGTCCTCTTTCTGCTTTTTCTAATGTTTGGTTTTGCATGAGTGGACTCTTCCAGTCCATGAATCTCCTCCTGTGGCTGATCCACATCTAGAGGCTCATCTTTGGGAACAAGAAGTTCCTCCTCTGTGTAGGAGGAGGAACTTCATGGCTTTCACCTCATTGAATTTTATATCCCATCACACCATAGTCATCCGACTGTTTGGAAAATACACATGATAATTATGGAGTGTTTCTGTGTACCCCACAATTATCCCAACTTTTTCAGTCGGCTCTAGCTTCTTCTTGGCGTCCTTTGTCACATGAATGTAAACAGATGAGCCAAAAATCTTCAAATGAGAAATATCAGGCTTCTTACCAGTAAAACCTTCTTTAGGTGTACTCATGCCAAGTACTCTATGAGGACAACGGTTTTTCACATAAGCCGTAGTGTTGCATGCTTCCGCCCACAAGTGCATCGGTAGGCCCTGGTCATGCAGCATCGCTCATGCAGCACCCACGATCGTTCTATTCTTCCTCTCCGCAACCCCATTCTGCTATGGGTTATGAGGTGCTATGAGTTCTCTTTGAATTCGTTCTTTGCTACAGAAGTATTTTAATTCACTCGAGATGTATTCACCACCATTATCGCTCTGTAGAGCTTTCACTTGCTTCTGTAATATTCCTATTTAGGAACAGCTCATGAATCATGCACTTAAAAATGAATTTTCAGAAAAATATGCTTTAGAACAGGAAAATAACTCTTGGATACTTTATATTAGACAATAAAAAAACTAAATCAAATATTTGAGCTGAAAAAAATAAGACTAGGTGGGTTAAACAGATCTCCCACACCTAGTTATCTTTAAGAGAAGGCCCAACGAGGGGCTGCAGCAAAGTAAAACGCTCTACTGAAAGTGCAGAGAGATATAAATGCACAAAATGTGTTGATAGACACTTAGAAACTGATTTCAATTACAGAAGAAACTTATATCTGAATTTAGGGTCCAAAAGGTGAGGAAAAGCAGTGATTTTGACCCTAAAATAGGTTTATTTAGAAATATGCGTAAAATTAAGGGAAATAACGGGCGTTTATTTTATATTAGGTCATTAGGGACCTATGCTCTGAATTTCAGCTCAAACAAAGCATTATATCTATGTTAAACAGTTCCTCCATCCTCGAATATGCTTAAAAATGTTGATTTCCCATGACTTTGAGTATGCAGAAAATGGTTGAAGCATGCAGAGCGTAATTTCTGAATAAATTTGAAAAAATAAGTCTAAAACATCATATATGAAGTTTAGTATGACTAATAATGAAGAAAAATGGAGATTCATCTCCCTTTATACATCAAATAGATCACCCGGCAAGGGGATTTCATGAAAGAACAAATAAAAGTATCAGATCTGCAGAATATGGATCTGAAAAATGCAGAATCACTAAAAATATGAATATATGAGCTGAAATATACAAATTTATAGAAGAGGCTGAAGTAAAAACATCCCAGAAGAAGGGGATGGTCCTTCCTCAAGGAAATGAGTACCAAACTAGGGTAGAAACCCTGATGCAGCAATGCACTAGAAAATAACGCAGTTTCTGAAGTATAATGCGCAGATGATGTTGGAAGTTCCTTTGGCCTGATGCCAAGATCTGAAACTAAAGCTCAGTGCTTCCTCACTAATCTCCTAGAGAAAGGAATTCTCCCTTTTCTGCAAAACTAGATCTAGAAGTGGTGTTGAAAACCCTCACTGCAACACCCAGAAACACAGTATTATTCTGTTGCAGAAATAACATTGTATTGATGGAGGAAGCTTGGCCTCAAGCCTCATTTCATAACATACTCCTTCAAGAGCTCCTCAATGAAGGAGGAGGAATTCCTAAACAGGAAATTCCTCTCTCTAGCTAAACAGCCAGAGATTTCGAGTTGCCCAAGCAATCTCAAAATCTAATTATCATCAACAACCCTTCCTTGTGGCCTTCCTCTTCATTTTATAACATTAGGGCTTTGAAAACCCTAAACCACCTCCAATGAGTTAACCCTTTTCACATGAAGGGTCTCCATCTAAAACTGCGTTGATCAATGAGGAGGTTCAATGCATCTAGACACTGATGTGATTTGGTCCTGTTGACCTAGTCAACCTTCTTCATTCCTTTTCACACCTAAGTGTATTTTATTGAAATAGCCCAGATTTTTCCATGTTCACATTGGGCATTGATTTATTTTTCTGATTAGGAATTTTATATTTCCTCCTTTACACTTTTATTCATGAGTTAAGCAAACTGAAATTAAAATGAAATAGTCCCATTAACTACAAAAATTGGGAGAATTACAGTCTCCCCCGGCAAAATGTTGCTTGCCCTCAAGCAACTCTTATTGTAGATGCAAACCATCTTTTCCCCTCCAAATGGAATCCACATAAGGAAGGCTTCCTCCATTTTCTGCAATAGGTCATGTATGTTTGGTTCCAAAGCTGTCTTCCACAAATGCATGAGATGAATTCCAACTGTAAGGTTAGATGTCCTCTTCTTATCATGAAGTACAAAATGACAATTACATGATGTCCAACACTATCATAAACACATGAGAGATATAAAATAAAGTAGCTTCTTCCATAAAGGAAAAGCTTCATCATGCAAGAACATTCTTCCATCCATGTTTTATGAACTTGATTAAGCATTGTTACGCTTTTACTCTTAGCCCTGTTGGCCTTGTTGGATCCAAACTCCATCATTCCAGCGTTATGCAAAAGAAGAAGTGAAGAAGCAACATGGGTGGACAAATATGTAAAACCATATTCCCCTAATAATAACCACTGGAGCAAGGCCCTTTTCTACCATCCTCCATCTCCTCTATGTAAGATGGGCAAGCCAAGCTTTCCAAAAGATGATGTACATGCCTCTCTTTGGTACAATTTATCTTTGATACATAAGGCATGAATCAGAAAATGATGAGCTATGGGGTGGTCACCATACTCATTTAAAAGCAACCAAAGCAACAAGAGGTCTTGTTGCCTTCTTTCCTCCTCATGTGCATCATGAAACCAAAACATACTAATGGGCATATGATATGTCACATCAGCCCAATACAAGGTATCATCATCAATGCACATCATGAGATCAAGATGCCAAATTTTACACGATGCAAAACACATAGACATAGGAGATGTCATGTGGTGGCCATGTTCTCTCAAGTGAATAGAAATGGTACATGCCTTCTCTTGCTGCAACATAACATTGAAATTCAAGGTATGATTCATAAAATGATGAGCTGTTGGGTAGTAACCATACTCACCCAAGAGTAGCCATAGCAATAAGGGCTTTTGCAGCCTTCTTTCCTTATCAATATGTAGATCATGGAGCAATAACAACACAATGATGGACATGTGAAATGTCTCATCAACATAGTACAAGCAAGCTCCCTCATACCACATCATGTGGGATTCATTCTTCCCCCCAAGCCAAATTTCATGCATTAAATATCCCTCCAACAGAAATACATGTGGATAAATGAGAAATATTTCAAACATGGGTGAATACATGGACATGATATTTAACATGTGATGTCCAAACTCTCCTTTTAACAACCACATCAACCATGCTTCCTTTTCATATACTCTACTAATGATGCATAAAGCATGAGATGAGAGAATGAGAATATTTGGGTAGTGATCATGCTTACCCCAAAGCAACCAGCGTTGCCATGCCTCCTTATTCATTTCATTACCATTCTTCAAGGCATAGATCAGAAAAATAGGTGCCTTTGGAGAGTGAAAGGAGTCTCCCAAGGGAAACCAGCGTAACCAAGCTTGTTGGCCCATATATGTCTGCAAGTGATCATGTGATCTCTTGCTCATCATCCTCATCCACTCACTCCAATATGGAATATGAGTGATGTTCTGCATAATCATGGCATCCTCCCTTTGTAGAATACCATCTCCTTTGAACCAATGAAGAACCTTGCATCTCATGAAATATTGAAATGCATCTTTTTTGAGATCTCTTAGTGAGACCTTTCTTCCATATATGGCCTTCCAAAGTCAGTGAGGCTTTGAATCTACAGTAAGTAGAAGTCTCTCTTTGAGTTGTAGTATGCTCATTGAGAGAGTGTTATCTAGAGGGGAGAAAATGCTTCTCATCTCAATATGTCTACTCTTTGTCTTCTTCTTCTCCACTGCTTCAAGGTTGAAGCTGCCTCTAGAATGCTCCAAGAGAGTTGAAGCCTCTTTTTCACAGTCACTAAGTGACAGCGCTGTAGATCTGCAAAGTAATGCATGTACTGTCTCAAAGCAAGTTTCATTACTGATCTCACAATCAACCATTGAACATAGGATAGTACTAATCCCCTTTCTTGAGACCCTACATCTCAACCCAAGAGATTGAATGTAGCTCAAAAATGATGCATAGGGATAGTTTCCAGTCTCATCCTTGATTAGATCAAGGGTCCTCTGTGCTATGACATGTCTTTGCTTCAAATTAGCATTTTGATTTAATCCTTGGCTATGCATTAATCTTGAAACAATATGTGTTGAAATTTCATGCATACCTTGGATCAACTGATATGTGGGAACCTCTTGACAGAACACAAGAGTTCCTCCACATGGACCAATGATGCCTCCATCTTTTGGCAAGAATGATGGTCTTATTTCTTCAAGCATACCAGTGTTGTTATCTTCCTCTTCATCTTGAAACCCTTTAGGAGTTTCTTTGCATCTCTCTTCTTCATTGCTATACCTCTCATCTTCTTCAAAGTGGGCATAGTAGATCTATGAGGAGATCTAGGATTCTCCAGTCTTCTGCTTTGCTGATAAGAAGTGCTAGGGCTTCCTTAATATTCTTGAAACCTTATGCAGGTCTCACTGCAGCTTGCTTCTTCTCGAAACCCTCTAGGAGTCTCGGTGCATCTTGTTTCTCTCTTCTGATTTACCTCTTTGGAGAGGCTCTTCTTAGATCTGAATATTGATGAGAATAATCTCATCCTCTCCATCATTTTGATCTCTGCTTCTTCTCTTTACTTCTCTAAAAAATTGATCTCACAGGCTGAGCCATTGGAATGTTCCATTTTCAGGAATATCAAAATTCTATTCCAAAGATTGACTACAGGGGCATTTACTAGATATGTCACCTTTAAAAAAAGGATGAGATCCAGAGGCTACCTGGCCATCTGCATACTCTGTCTATATAGATTTAAATATTCCTCCTTTAGGGATTCATCACTTTTTCTTGAAGCCACAAGCTGAGCCAAAGATCTTGCTCTAATACCACTGTAATATTCCTATTTAGGAACAGCTCATGAATCATGCACTTAAAAATGAATTTTCAGAAAAATATGCTTTAGAACAGAAAAATAACTCTTGGATACTTTATATCAGAAAATAAAAAAACTAAATCCAATATTTTAGCTGAAATAAATAAGACTAGGTGGGTTAAACAGATCTCCCACACCTAGTTATCTTCAAGAGAAGGCCCAATGAGGGGCTGCAGCAAAGTAAAACGCTCTACTGAAAGTGTATAGAGCTATAAATGCATAAAATTTTCTGATAGACACTCAAAAACTGATTTCAAGTATAGCAGTAACTTATATCTGAATTTAGGATCCAAAAGATGAGGAAAAACAGTGATTTTGACCCTAAAATAGGTGTATTCAGAAATATGCGTAAAATTAATGGAAATAATGGAAATTTATTTTATATTAGGTAATGAGGGACCTATGCTCCGAATTTCAGCTCAAACAAAGCATTCTAGCTATGTTAAACAGTTCCTCCATCCCCGGATATGCTTAAAAATGTTGATTTCCCATGACTTTGAGTATGCAAAAAATGGCTGAAGAATGCAGAGCATAATTTCTTAAGAAATTAGACAAAATAAGTCTGAAACATCAGATAGAAAGTTTATTATGACTGAGAATGAATAAAAATGGAGATTCAGCTCCCTTTATACATCAAATAGATCACCCGACAAGGGGATTTCATGAAAGAACAAATACAAGTATCAGATATGCAGAATATGGATCTGAAAAATGCAGAATCACTAAAACTCTGAATATATGAGCTTAAAATATACAAAATTACTTTTCCCACCATTGCAACATAGCCATATACATCTAGCTTGTAGAGATTCTTAATTCAAACCCCTATATTCTTGGTTTCACCCATTGTTTTATGTCAAAGGAAGGATTTTCCCTCACTGAAAACAACATCATAACCTTTGTCTTCCAACATTGCGATCGAGACCAAGTTCTTCTTCAGACCTGGAACATGCATAACATCCTTCAACAAGGATGGATTACCGGACTCCCTCTCAAAGGCAATGGTCCCAATTTCAGTCGCACTGTACTGACCATCGTCACCCATCTATATATGCATTTGGAGGTCCTTCTCCTCCAAGTCACTAAATAACTCCTTGTCTCACGTCATATGGAAAGACGCACCACTATCAAGATACCACACCGATCCGATATAGCTTGAAACCAAGCATGCGATAAAATAGAAATCAAGTTCAAATTGTGAGGCTAAGGCCTCTCCAGCTATAGCTCCAGCAGCCTTCTTGTTCTTCTTCTTTTGTGGACAGTTAGTGGAAAAATGCCCATGTTCGTGACAGTGAAAACACTTCACCTTGGACAAATCCTGCTTCTTTCCTTTAGCATCGGATTTTGAAGGAAACTTCTTCCTCTTCCCTTTCCTTACTTTGGTAGCCAAAGCGTAATTCTCTTCATATTCATTATTCGATGAAGAGCCATCCCTGGTACCTCGCCTTATCTTCTCCTACACGAGATCCGACCAAAGTCGCTCCCATACCGGCAGTTTCTCCCATCCATTGACAGAGTCTTCGTATCTATGCCAACTCTTTGGAAGCCCAAGGAGAGCCAAGCTCACCAAGTCTTCATCATCAATAGCAATCCCCATACTTCTGAGTTCATCCCTACAGTGGACAAACTTCGTGAGATATTTTGGAATGTTGTCGCCCTTCTCCATTTTTATTTTTCTGAGCTTGTCTTTAAGCGCCAACTTCCTCTGGTCACTTCTGCTTTGGAACAAATATGTCAAAGCCTTCCACATTAAGAATGGAGTGGCTTTCCTGTGAAGGCTGGACACAATATGGTCCTTCACACCTTCCAACAAAATTCTTCTTGTCTTTGCTATCTTCTTTTGCCATGCGTCAAGTAATGCAGCATCGCTAGATCCCAGCTTAGGAACATTGCTATCGATGAACTCCTTCATTCCATTATCCTCTAGCACCGTTTCCATCCTATCCTTCTAGGCTATGTAATTCGAGCTCCCATCAAGGGCATACTCCAATCGCAACCCATTGAAGGAGAATAAGTTGCTCTTTATTGTCGGATTATTATTAAGAGCTAATAATAATCGACACTTCTATTTTTATATCGATGATCTATAAATATACTTTGCCCAATATTCTAAAAATATAATTTCATCTATTTTTCCAACTTGATCAACCATCCACAAATAGCATCCTGCAACTTCTGAAATATTATCACCATGTCTAAAAATAGACATAGTCTTAAAAATATATTTACGCCAAAAATAGCCTGCGGGCCCACTTAGTGAAGGCGACTCTTTTCACTAAGCTCAT
Organism: Pinus albicaulis; assembly: GCA_034641835.2. NCBI lineage: Eukaryota > Viridiplantae > Streptophyta > Pinopsida > Pinales > Pinaceae > Pinus > Pinus albicaulis. The sequence continues at coordinate 439,220,819 of CM076572.1, read as the reverse complement.
CATCTTGTTGAATCTCAACACCTTCTTCCATTAGCAAATGAATTCCCCATTCTTCATTGCCTTTATCACAATTTCCATCATGAACCTGCTCATGGAATACTACATCTCTACTTGCAAAACTTTGTGAGTAGAAGGATTAAACAAATTATATGCTTTAAACTCTGTATAGTACCCAAAAAAAATGCATTTAATTCCCTTTGAATCTACTCTCTTCCTATCCTCCTTTGGAACATGAGCAAAATATTTCGAGCCAAAAACTCTTAAATGATTAACTGCAGGCTTAAAACCTAATAAATATTTGAATGGAGTTTTAAAATCAAAGCTTTTTTTTTACTCCTATTCTTCAAATATACTGCAGTATTTATTGCTTCTACCCAAAAACCATTAGATAGATTCTTACCTTTTAACATGTTATGAGCACACTCCACAAGGGTTCTGTTCTTCCTCTCTACAACCATGTTCTATTGAGGAGTGTGGGGTATTATGAACTGTTGAAATATCCCATGGTAATTGCAATATTTGATGAAGCCACTCTGATTGTATTCTCCCCCTTGATCTGAGTGGAGAATTTTTATGAACTTCTCTGTCTATTTTTCCACCGTACTCCTAAATTCTTTGAATTATTCAAATGTATGACTCTTCTTTATGAGAAAATATACCTAGGTAAATCTTGTGCAATCATCAAAAAATAATAAGAAATAATAGGCACCTCCTAATGACCTTGTCTGCATCAGCCCACATAAATCAATGTGCATAAGTTCTAGTATATCTCTCTTCTTTCTATCTAAGTTTACAAGAAACTCATATTTTTTCATCTTCCCTAGAGCACATGCTTCACAATCAACATGAACATTCTTTAAAGCAAGGAGACCATTGACCATACCTCGTTTCTGAAGTAGCAGTAGGTCATTTAAATTAATATTACTGAATCTTTGATTCCATAAGTCTTCTGTAGTCATAATTGATGATGTCAATGCTTGGTGTGGAGCACTTCTTACATTAATCTTGTACAAACCTCCCACTTGAATCTATGATGCAATTGGCTTCATACAATCTAGTAGGTATTTAATAACACAATAAGACTTTAAAAATTCTACCTTAATATTTTGATCTGTTTTCATACAAACAGAGATCAATTTTTTTTTATTCCGGGTACATACATTACATTTTGAATATACCAATATTTCCATCAGGAAATACAACAATAACATTACCATACACTTTGATTTGGTACCCTATGTCATTACCAAGGTAGATTTTGGCACCACTGTTGGTTTCTTTAAAAATTTCAAACCAATGTTTGTTACCAGCCATGTGAGTGGAAGCTCCTGAATCCACAAACCAAGTATTTGCTTCATCATTCTCAGCAGAGAGAATATAATCAGCCATAAATAGTCCAAGGTCCTGATTCTAATCTTCTTCAGCAAAGTGCTTTACATGATTCTTATGCCTATATCGAGATTCATCAAACTTATTTTTACGGAAATTCCTAGAAACATGACCAAATCGACCACAATAGAAACATTTGGTTCCTAAATTGCTTCTATTTGAATACATACCTTGATATGGCATATTTTGAGGTGGCTTTCTTTGCGATGTACCTCCAACTTTTTGTCCTGCACTTGCCTTCCTCTAAAGGGATTCTTATTCGTCATTAAAGCAAGATCTAAACTTTGGGGATTCAGAGTCATCCTCATTTCTTCCTCTTGCATCAGGATCCCTGTCAATTCTTCAAATTTTGGGACTTTCTCTCTCGCATTCAAGCCTGTGATGAACATCTGATAGTCATTAGTCATACCATTATCGGTAATTGTGACAAGATTAGTGTTTGATATTGTCCCCCCTATGTCACCCAGCTTATCTCTGAGCTCCTTGATACGAGATATGAATGCAGCTACTAATTAATTCTCCTCCATTTTAATGGAGAGAATCTTAATTTTCATGAACAAAAGGAAATTTTTTTTTTTAATATTGTACAGATCCTTGAGGGTTGTCCAAATTTTGTTTGTTGATTTACACTCTCTGATGTGAGGGATAATGCGCTCTTTCACTGATAGTTTCAACAACACTTTCTCTTTGTTCTACCTCTTGTCCCAATCCTGAATTGTTGCAATTGATCTGCCTCTTGCAGTTGTCGGTTTCAATTCATCTCCATTTATAATCGCCCATGAACTTTTCCCTTCAAGCAAATTTTGCAACTTGAATTTCCAATTAGAATAATTGTATCATTTAAGCTTATTGCTCTCATTCAAGTAAGCTTCTACCAATAGATTATTCATCTTGACACTTAAAAAATATTTTGCCTTCAAAAATTAAGAGAAACACAAATCTACCACCAAATCCAAAAGAGAAAACAAATGACTACCTTTCTCTTAATAAAAAAAACACAACTCCTTTTATATATATATATATATATATAAAACAACAACTCCTCAAATGGATTAAAAAGCGGACAAACCCCTTTTAGATGGGAAAAAAAACAAATCCCCTTTTCAATTGCTACCCAAACACCTTTCCTCTTTATATCCTTTAAACATATCAAAGGAAAAGATGGATTTCAGAGCGGAAATCAAAAACTACTCAGTTCGCTGGCAATACCCGAGCAAGCATCAGCAATAATGGACCTGCTAGAGGAGAGGTGGCAAGAAGTTCAATAAAATCAGCAGCAATTGAACGTAGCAATGATTGAACCCGGCACTGTTACCTCGAAGCAGCAAATGCAACAAACCTCCAATGCTACCTCACATGGCCTCAGCAAAGGAACTTGAAGTATTTCACTAAAAAACACTACCACTGCTCAGCGTTCCACAACTCCAGCACCTCCTGCGGATACGATGACCTTCAGAAAACCAGTGGTCCAAACTCCAAATCCTTTATGGCATTCGGCATCATACAGCAGACTGGTAAATTTCAAACACACCATGCAGCAAACCAGAGCAGTAGCAAGGCACCACCACGGCAGCAACGCAGTGTCTTCAGATCGAGGCCGAAACAATGCAGCAAACCAAACTCTAAAATTGATTTACCTCACGCATTCACTGACAGAACGTTGAGGATATCCCATAAACATCAGCAGCTCACCAAAGGATCCACCCACGTTGCTCTCTTCTCCACACAACAGCACCCTTCAATGCAGAAATTGACAAAAATTTAGAGAGCAAGCAACTCTATGATAATAAAACATCACGTATGACGGAAATCGACTGCACCATATGCTTGAACATTTATGACAGCACTTTTGCCACCAGCAATAGCAATGCTTGTTACAAAAATACAGCCTCCAAACTATATTCTATCCTTGGACGTAATCATTGACCATTGATCAAGTGTTTCTTGCATAAAAAGGAAAAATTGTTGCTGATTAGACTAGTACATGACCCAGTGTTATTAGGGCGTTCTGACGCAGTGTCATCCACCGCAAACGAGCTCGCTTAGATCCGGAATATCGTGATCCAAAACATGAGTGAGTGAAAATTCATGCAGAAACACAGCACAGCTCCACTGAGAAACGCAGCACAGCTCCACTGCCAATAAAAAAATCACTTGAGAAATGCAGCACAAAAATTCCAGACAATGTATCGTAGAACTGCAGACAGATCAAAAAACCGCCCACTAATAGACACGCAAGCCGCTCCAGATCGCACACCACGCAAATTCGCTTGCACAGACTGCACGAACGCATATTCGCACACAAATGTAGACAACAGCAATCTGCACTCCTCAACAGTGATCTGGATCTCAACAGAAATTAAACACTCCTCAACAGCGATCTGGATCTCAACAGAAATTAAACAAAGCCTCCAATCTGCTCAATTACACCTCGAAGGACTTAGCTTCACAACACACAGTCCTTTTATCTCGTGCTCTGATACCATGATAAAAATTAGAAAACAATTTATATTCAATAAACTAAGAAGCTCACAGGTGAGAAGTTTCACCTAGAGACTTCATATGCAGCACGCTCTACAAAATCATCATTACACTCCATGAATATATAGTTTACAAACAGTAGGGAAGTTAGAACAACTACCTAAAAAATAGGAACTAAATCCTATTCTAAGACACAAATAATGAATTGACTCTCTCCTAAAATATATTTCTCCATTATTTTCAACATATTTTACATCATAATCCAAAACAAAGCTTTGGTGGTTTTTCTCCCAGAAAAATTTCCACATTAAATAATTGTGTATATGTATGAATGTTTTCAATATATATAATTTAAAAATAAGTAAATGTTTGTATAAATTTATATAAAATTTATAATTATTGATTCACCCCTTCTCAATAATTTTAATTTCCAACATTATCATTCAAAATATAGTACCCAAATACAAAATTCTTCTAATTTTTAATAGTTGTGCACTTCTCAAAAACCTAAAAAAAATCAGTTTAGGGATCTTGTGACATGTTATGTCGCAATGTTGTATTCATTGAAAATTTGTGTTTTTGAAAAAACAAAATGTGTTACAACAATCTAGACAGATTCTAATTTGTTTTCGTCATATTTACAAAGCCAATGGATGCATATCATAATTACTAGAATTTTTTGAATTGGTCCAATACGAAAAACTGCGTATTTTTGATATGTTTCGCGTGGCAACAAATTTCTTAACATATAAGTTATAAACTAAAAATCTAAAAGCTACCCATTAGAGTCAACGGACCAATGTAATGCCCCATAATTTTTTCAATTTTTTTTACAATGTAGTTTGGGAGATACAAAATTTTGATTTCACTGAATCACAATGACCCTCAGAAATTGTTTGCACCCATTTTATTAGAAAAATAATTAAAATTAATAAACGTTTACGAAATTCCATAAAAGTTATATTTCCTGAAAGTAGATTCAATTCTGAAAATGTTTGTCTTGGTTCCGACAGTTAATTAACAACCTTTTATGGATTTTAATCAGTCCAAAGTTGCAGAACCGTTTTCAGAGCCTGGTTTTGCGTAATTGGTGACGCGTTAGTTCGGCCGAACTTTTAGTCCAAGTTCGGCCGAACTATGTTTTCCGCTTACGAGTCGTTAAAACTAACGTCTTAATAGTTCGGCCGAACTTCTTATCAAAATTTCGGCTGAACTATTGTGTAACTCTCCGTCGGCCGGAAAATTTTGTGGAGCCCCCTACAAAACACACATTTCGCGTCAATATAAATTGCCGCGAAATGATTCACAATTTTCGCACATTTCGCACTTCATTTCATTTTACAACTTGGTTTGAGTTCAAAAACTTTTCTTCAAAGTTTGGGTTTAAAGAAATTTTTTGGAAGACATTTTTTGGAGGCGGCGTGATTTTTCTTGGAGGTATGTACATGTTTTGTGTTGAAATAAATCTTTTGAGCTTCTTTGTTCAAAAAATTTTCTTCAAATTTTGGATTTAAAGAATTTTTTTGGAAGACATTTCTTGGAGGCGGTGTGATTTTTCTTGGAGGTATGTACGTGTTTTGTGTTGAAGTGCGTGTTTTGTGTTTTTTAAAGTGTGTGTTTTGGATTGGATTACGTATTTTTTACAAAAGATTTTTTTAAATTAAATCTTTTGTGATATTTTTTGTAATTGAGTTATTGTCTAATTTTTTGACGGAAATTTTTTGAACCTCATACCCTATTATCATGGGAAATCGAAGAACTTGTGTGAGAAAATATGATCGAAAAATAGACCCTGAGGAACGTAGAGAAGAGACGGGACAATATCGCAAAAGAAAGTTAGAAGCCCTCTCAAATATTGAAGAGGAAAATCAACCTCAAGAAGAAATTGAAGCAGGTATGTAAATGTAAATATTACATGATCTATTGATATATATTTAAAATTTTCCAAATGTAAAATGTGAAGCTTAATTTTTATTTGATGAACTAGTTTGAAAAATAGTTTGTTTGATGTAAACAGATAGAAATATTCCTCAAAATATTGAAGAAGAAAATCAACCTCAAGAAGAAATTGAAGAAGGTATGTAAATGTAAATATTATGATCTATTAATATATTTTTAAAGTTTTCCCAATGTAAAATGTGAAGCTTGATTTTTATTTGATGAACTAGTTTGAAAAATATTTTGTTTAATGTAAACAGACAGAGATACTCCTCAAAATATTGAAAAAGAAAATCAACCTCAAGCAGAAATTGAATCGGGTATGTAAATGTAAATATTATGATCTATTGATATATTTAAAATTTTCCTAATATTTATTGACATATTTATTAATTTAGTTATTTATTGAATATGTGCTATTTTTTCGAATATGTACAGATGAAATCACTATCGATAATGAGATGTTAGAAAATGTCGACACTCACACATATGGAGATAAAAAACCTGACCATGTTATACGATATCGTGTCGATAAAATTTTTGAAAAGTATTTCAAAAATGAGCAAGTGACAGTTCAAGCTCAAATGTTGAAAGTTCTCCTATCATCAAGGAAATTAAAAGAAGCGATGACACTATTGGGTATTCGAAAATCAACCAAAGATAAAAAAATGAAAGAAGGGGTGATAAAAAATATGAGTAGTGCTATAGAGCCAATTAAGAGATCTAGAGATAAAGATGTTTCAAATATACGTAGAGGAATACAAATGGAAATGGTTTCACCAAGTACTCAAGAGAATCGTTTGAATCTAACATCTATGGCACGAGCACTGGGAACCTCGGAAAAAATCTGCACAAACATCGAAAATTTCGACTGCAAATAGATGTAAATGATGAACTCGCTTGTTGGAGAGCTATTTGTAGGCAACCATACAAAAATAGACTTGGAGAAGATGTTAAAAAAATAATATATGAATATTGGAAGAACAATTCGCGTGTTTCACCGACTACAAGACATGTGATGCGAAGAAGAATAGCACGAAATCAATACGAAGAACATGAAAAACATCTCTTTGAAACCACTCAAATAGAGTTATTCAACAAGTTCAAAGAAGAGAATCGTCAAATTCAAGTTTCACTCAGTGCTTTTGTTCAACAAAAACCATGGTATGTAAAACCTATCATAGTACGCGACACTTGTTGTTGCCATTATCATGTGGAATTTGAGTTATATTATGACACATTCCTTGATTTCGGTAGAACATTATGGAAGGATTCACCTCCTCCTTCCACTATCCGTGAATTCATATCTCAAATTCTATGTGAAAGAGAAAGCGATGAACTGTTTTACAAAAAGAAATGTGTTGGTGGTAAAAAATGCGATGATTGTGGAAATTTGACTAAATTTCAAAACAAATATCGTATTGATATAAATGATCAATCATTGTCCAACATGAAAGTGAAATGGAAGAGATATGAATATACCCGTGCATCGATTCAAGGTGCAGATAGTGTTAAAAGAATCGAATTACGAGAAGACGAAATTTTTCTAATAGACTTTTTGAGAAAGTTTGAAGCAGAAATTTACAAATACACCATGCATTCCCATAGAGCTCGATGGCAAGACTTGCGATTCAAAAAATCTCGTGAAGTTTTTCCACTAGGAACCATTTTGTCAATGATTGATTTTGCAGAAAACTACACATTTGTTCCACAAAAAGAAATTCAGAGTGAATACTATCACTTTGACCAAGTCTCCATGCTCGTCAATACTCTATATAGACATGCTGAACAAAATGTCGATCATATAGAAAGCATGAGTGAAAATCGACATATCATTAAAGAATATCATTTTTATATCAGTGACGATCGTACACATGATACATGTTTTGTACAACATTGTTTTGGAAGAATTTATGATTCATTGAAAAATTGTGGAATAACATTCAATGAACATTGGATATGGTCAGACGGATGCGCAGGTCAATTCAAATCTGCACGATCATTTTTTTGGTTGTGTCGTCTTCATAAGAAAACCTGCATTAAACATTGTTGGAATTTCTTTGAGATTGGCCATGGAAAAGGAGAACATGACGGTGCAGGAGCATGCATAAAACGAGTACTTCGAAGATATCAAATGAACCACTTTGCACGCCGACTTGTGAACGCTGAAGAAGTTGTTCAATGGTGCAAAAATGCTCTAAGCCATGAGATTAACCCATCAAGAGAAGTGCGAAGGTACATTCAATTTAATTTATGTTGGAAATCTAATTTTAAACATTGTACATTTATCATGCAATGATTATTTTTAATTGTATTTTGATATCATATTTACAAATTCTTTTTCTAATTTTCCATATAAAGGTTTTTCTGGCATATTGGAATCGGAGACGTAGATAGATCAATTGGAAATGACGTTGAAACAATAAAAGGGACTTGAAAATTGCATTCAATTCAAACAAAGTTGTCCACAAATGTGTTTGCATTGGATAAAAGAAAATATTCTTGTTTTTGTGATGTTTACATAGACAACACAAAATCCAATGACGTCTGTGAAAACAAAATGTATGTGAACGATTGGAAACATACAGAGCTAAATACAAAGGGAAAAATGTCTGTTGCAATGTTTGAAGAAATGCAATCAGAGGAAACTACCACTACTACATTTGGCGGAAATTCCGACACTTGGTTCCGACGCTTTTGACCAAATGTCGGAAATTTCCCCAAATTTTTTCCATCCCGCCCGAAACCGTCGCTATACCGATGTTTATAGAAAAGTGTCGCAATACCGACACTTGGAAAAGTGTCACAATTGCGACGTTTGGAGGAAGACGTCGCAATTGCGACACTATGGCCCAAAGTGTCGCTATTGAGATGACTCCAATCGTCGCAAGTGCGACACAATGTCTAGGTGTTGCCATTGCGACGTTTAGGTACCCGTCACAATAGCGACGCATTTTCCGTCGTCGGTATAACGACACTTATATGCGCACCATATAAAAATACGAAACTTCTATGCGCGCTACATAAAAATTCGAAACTTATATGCGCGCTACATAAAAATAATTTTATTGTTTCGTATGCGTGGCAATAGCTACATTAACGTCTGATATGACGCGCGCATTTGTCCTCCGCTCTTGCAGAACAACATTCACCCTCAGCTCTTGCAGAACAGCATTTGCCCTCAGCATTCACGCTCAGCTCTTGCAGAACAACATTTTCCCTCAGCAGTCGCCCTCATCGTTCGCCCTCAGCTCTTGCAGAACAGCATTCACCCTCAGCTCTTGCAAAATGGTAAGTTCTTACTGCAGGCCCTTCCTCCTATAGTAGGGTTGACTCTATTTGGGTTTTTTTGGTCAATTCCATTGGATTGTGTTAGGCTGTAGGGTTCTCTGTAGATGTCAAGAATCAATATTCAATACCCTCTATTATCTTCATCACCCAATACAAGATTTAAATTTTTCCCAAATAAATGCTTATTAATTTGGCAGCCATTATTTCTCCCTGCTTTAAAAACCCTACATTTAAATGAAAACAAGCATTGCATTTCAACTACAAAAATCTATTAGTGTTCAAATGTACATGTGTGCTACATTAACGTATGATATCACGCGCGCATTCGCCCTCCGCTCTTGCAGAACACCATTCGCCCTCAGCATTCGCCCTCAGCTCTTGCAGAACAGCATTCGCCTTCAGCATTCGCCCTGAGCTCTTGCAGAACAGCATTCGCCCTCAGCATTCGCCCTGAGCTCTTGCAGAACAGCATTCGCCCTGAGCTCTTGCAGAACAGCATTCGCCCTCAGCATTCGCGCTCAGCTCTTGCAGAACAGCATTTGCCCTCAGCGTTCGCCCTCAGCTCTTACAGAACAACATTCACCCTCGGCTCTTGCAAAATGGTAAGTTCTTACTGCAGGCCCTTCCTCCTATAGTAGGGTTGACTCTATTTGGGTTTTTTTGGTCAATTCCATTGGATTGTGTTAGGCTGTAGGGTTCTCTCTAGATGTCAAGAATCAAGATTCAATACCCTCTATTATCTTCATCACCCAATACAAGATTTAAATTTTTCCCAAACAAACGCTTATTAATTTGGCAGCCATTATTTCTCCCTGCTTTAAAAACCCTACATTTAAATGAAAACAAGCATTGCATTTCAACTACAAAAATCTATTAGTGTTCAAATGTATGTGTGTGCATCACTTGTGTAGGGTATTCCTTTTCCACTTTCACATTATCCAAGAATGTGTGCAGTATAGTTGATATTTTTTGTGATTTAGATTATCTTGAAAAAGGAAAAGTAAATTATTTCCCATGGAAAAAGAAGGTTTTCCCTTTTTATAGGTTGTTTGGACTTACGTGCAAAAATTTATGGTATGCCTTTCATATTATGTAGTTTAAATTTGAATTAACAAATTATTCTACATGAAAATATAATTACCTATGTGATGTCCTTCATCACTAATTAAAATTATAGGGTTTCAATTTCCTAGACTCTAACTCATCTGATGCTAAATTCTAGGTTCTCATTGGTGGATCACTCTTCCATTAATTTCCTTTCCCTCTGGATCTTGTCATACTTTAAAAGTCATCAATGATACATATATTATTTCAGGTATCCCAAAAGGCTTTATAGTAGAACATATTGTGAAGTTTTTTTGACCCTTGAGGATTCTTTTTAGAACTGCAACGTGGTCTATGCTATCGAGTTATATATCAAGCAACTTGTCCTTAATAACCACACTATGAGGTAGGTTCAACCAGTTTGAACTTGTTGGGACATAGCATATGAAGTTGTGTGATGAGTCCATATCACGGGTCTATTATGGTGACAAAAGTGAAGACACGTAATGATAGTTATTATGTTAACATTACTAGAAACATTTTCGAAATTATCCATGCTATCAAGATGTCAAAATTCCAGGCATTAGGTGTCAATACGCGTAGCTAATAGATAATAATAATAATATAAAAAAATCACAACTTTATTCTTGAAATATGATTGTTACACATTGGTAACCTAGTTCATGAGTTACTATCACCCAAAGACTGCAAAACAAACTTAAAATATAAATTAAACCAACATGAGAATCCAACTAAGGGTTTCTCAACAAAATCATGCCATAACTTGGCATTTTGAAACCCAAATTTGAATCCATCATAAGTAATACAATGCAAACTCAGATGGATTTTCAATGCATGTTTGCATGCTACACTTATTCTCTGTCTAGATATCATTTTTTAAATGGAACCATTAGTCGAGCCCACAGTCCTTTTTATGTGAAAAATTTCAGCTCTATTTGAGCTCTTTTTTGCTCCACCACCTCCATAAACCAGTGTTACACGGGGTCTCGCCCCCCCACCTAGGGGTCTAGATTCCTTTCCCCCTCGCGCTCCGAGGTCTTGGGGACTTCTAGGGGATGTTTCCCTCACGCCCCCTCACGCCCCCGCACACCCCCTTTCACGCCCCCTCACGCCCCCTCACACCCCCCTTCACGCCCCCTCACATCCCCTCACCGCCCCTTTTAGTTTATGGTTTCGTGTTAAAAGTTGATGTGCCACTTAGCATATTTGAGAATCCAAGTGATTCTGATTCAGATGGTGACATGGTTGATCTTGGTATATTCGTGCAGAAGTTGGATGCAGAGACTAGTGGGGCATTAACTTGAGCATTTATGCTCATTTATCAGTATGATGATATCATTTGATATTCATATGTTATGTTTTATGTTTTATGTTTCAGACATAACTTATTTGCGTTTAAGTTTTATGTTTCGGACTTGAGTTGTAAACTTCAGTTTAAACTCTATTTTGAATCTTGATATAATATGTCATATGATATCTTAAACTTTATTTTCATTGTACATTGTTAGTAGTTACATTAATGATTATATAGTTACAAACTTACAAACTTACATGCATGATTATATGATGTATGTTTTAACTTTTAACTTTTAAATTTGTTTCAATTATATGATTCATCATTCATCGATTTGTAATTTTATCATTTATGATTTATCTTTCATGATGCAAGTGTATGATGACTGTATATACATTCCTTGCAAAAATATAGCTACATTTTAAATATTAAATTTTATAATTTTTATGACCCCGACGTCCCCCCACGTTTCCTGAAAATTGGTAGGGAGCTTTTGCATAGGCCGCTCCCGCGCTCCCTCGCCCCCTCGCTCCCACCTCCAGGGGACTTGGTGGAACATTGCCATAAACATATGCAAACATATGTCATGATCTTGGAATTCCATTACATATGTATGTGCCAATGTTCCATAATCATGCCCCATCATCAATTTAAGAAATTTCCATTGAATATCAAATTATGGAGGGGGAGAACTTTTTGCTGCAACATTTGGCTCAAAATCAGGGACCATCTCCGTATGAGGTGAATGAGAACTATAGATATTTGAAGAAGTAGATTAGTGCCTTTTCCTCTGGCCATGGAGTCATATACAGTCATCCATCACAAAAATTTGTCTTTGTTCATTCTCACATTGAAAGTTGCAAAAATTCATGCCCTAATTGAAACGACACTAAATTTGAAAAATATAATAAAAATGCAAGCTAGAAGTGCCCTATTAATACAAAGGGAAAACCTTCCTACCTACCCTAACTGAGATAAATTTTGATTGAATAGGAAACATGATATTTCCTATGGAGTTGATCCAACAACTTGTTAAATGTGTGGGACTAAATCATGCATTTGATTTCCAGGGAAACATGCGCATGAAGAGAAAAAGTGTAGAATTAATGGAAAATCCATACATGCCACTTATAAAAACTACACCGAAAGGTCAAAAAATACTTAAGGCCTTAACTTAATTTGAATCCAAAAATGACAAAACAGGATTAGTGAAAACACGAGAGTGGTGTGGGTGAACAACATAAATAAAAAAGTGAAGATACCTTTCCCCAAGATGCCTTTGTCACCGTTGTATGAAAACATGTTTTCCTTTCCCTTTATACATGCAAGTGAATGCATTATAGGTATGGTGTTTTCCCAGAATAGGAGAAGCCTACTTAAATATATCATTTGTGGATTGAATGTTTGGGTGCCTTAATGTGCGATGACATGTTTCCAGGACTGAATTCAATGCAAGGCATATTTGAAACTCTAACTCTGTCTTCCGGTGTCTTATTAGAAATTATTTCAGTTTTCATTTTGTGTTTTCAAGTTAGATATTGTTTTCAAGTTTTTACATTTATAATTTTATTTCAATGTGGCAGACTGATCAGCAGTGCAGGAACAACCCCGAGACGGGATGATCGCGGAAAGAGGCCAGCAGAAGAACATGTAAAGTGCCAGCATTGCTCTATCTTCAGGTATTTTAGTTATTTACATAATTGAAATAATATTAATTTTGTTCAAATATGCAGACACCTAGCCATGGTACGCCTGATGATTCCCTCTTTGAGGAAGAGCTTTCTTCATCCCTATCTCCATTGTTCTTGTTGCAAAAAAAGGCACGAGATGCAAGGTCGGAATTTAATACTTTGATAGACGCGCCTCAAACACCTGAAACAGAAGAGAGGATACAACATCTTATGAGGCATCTAGAAAGATATCAGGTAATAATAAAAAGTCAAAAGGATATTTTTTTTTTTCTGCATGAGATGAATTATGATAGTTTGATTTTTAATTTTTACATTGACTAAACTAACAAAAATTTCTTTTGTATGTAGCATTTTCTGGCATTTGCTGAACCCGGTGTTGGTGGTAGTGGGACACAAGGGTAAGAGATTGCCCAACAACCCTCTCGTACACCTTCTACTCCTTTAGGTGCTAGCCAAGAAACACACCCTGCCCAAGCTGACACCCAGCCAACTGCTGAACGTGTTGGCAATGATGAGGCTGATATGGCCAACTACATTATTGCGTTTCCTAGAGCTACACGTGTCAGCTCCACAGGGACCATTAATGGCACATTGTTGGTGATCGATGAGGGTGTCCCTATAAAGCATGTACAACTCCCGGGTAAATTTTAATATTTTAACTATTTCATGTACTTTATCTAAAACATATTTATCATGATTTTTATTTTTAAATTAATGATAATATCTTCTTTTTCTTTTGGTTTTATTCTGTGTAGGAAACAATGAGTTCTACGGGATTCTGGAGAGCCATGCGTTGGTAATTTTTGGCCCAACCATACGTACAGGGTGGAATTCCCAGAATTCCAACCTGAAAAAAGAACTTTTAGATTATCTAGAAGCCCTTTTTGGGGTCGGCACATTTGACAGAAAAGCGGTGGCTCAGGTAGTCGGCAAATATTTGAAATATACCAGGGACACCTATAGGACGCAATTGCAATTTAACCCTAGATATGAGCGTCCTCTCGCAGTTTCAGAGAGTGAGTGGAGAGCACTCATCCATGACGGAAAAGAGAAAAGGGCAAAGAAAGAAGGAAAAATGCCAACTAGACCCACAAGGTAAATTACAACTTTAATTCAATAACTTTAATTTTCTTTATGTCTAAAATAAAAGTGTGCTACGTCATATCTAACTTCAATCTTTTGATGCTAGGTTGCCTGACACCTCAAAGGCAACCAAAGCTAGGATTGAGAAAAAGGGCCATCACAAGCTCGGCCAGGGTGGCTACTTGAAATTAGCTGCAAGAATTGTAATTAAGTAGCTAAACATCTTATAATTAATTGTGTCGCCTTCCAACGTTTTTGTAATCCTATCAAATATGATTAAAAATACACAATCATATGTAATGTAGGGTGATGACTTCGGAACAGAAACTACAGAGGAAGATAAAAATATCGCTTTCCGTTTTGGCTATCAAGTTGTAGTTGAACGTCGCAGAAGCTTGGGGCAGGTCCCAAGATCTAGAATGCCTGATAAGGTAAAACATTAACCTTTCAATATTTTTGTTTTCATCCATAAATTTAATTTCTAACAACTTTTTTTAAATCAGGGTAGGAACACTACCGACGAGGCAAATAACCCAGTTTTAGAGCCAGATGTAGATGATCCTCTCGTGCAACTTGATCATTGTAGTGGGGACCAGGCCGACAATGCTGCTATCAGTGAGGGCCGTGACGGTAATTAATTTCCACTTATAATTTTTTCTAATTATACCTTGATGGTTGTCCTTATAACGTTTTTTTTAAATGACAGAGAATGTTTCCCTTGAGGATCTTACCACCAGAGAGGAAGACAGGGCAACAGTCCCAACGGCGACAACTGGTGCACCAGGTAAATAATCTCATTGTAATTTTTTTTATTAATATTATCGAACTAGTTCAATGATATTTAAAAACTGACAATTAAAATTTAATATTATCTGTTTTTGTAGGCGATGCCCCGTCACTGGATGAGACCAGACATCGTGACTACGCAACTAGGTCAGCGGCGACAACTCGTGCACCAGGTAAATAATCTCATTGCAATTTTTTTTATTAATATTACCGAACTAGTTCAATGATATTTAAAAGCTGACAATTAAAATTTAATATTATCTGTTTTTGTAGGCGATGCCCCGTCACTGGATGAGCCCAGACATCGTGAATACGCAACTAGGTCAGCAGTGCGAGTTGAAAGGCACGAAACAGGAGCAGAGCACGATGATATTGATGATGTAATTAGGAGCTTTAAAAATAGGAAGAAGAAAAAGAAAATTTGACAATGTAAAATATTGTATTATTATAAGACAAACGTTACCATACTTGGAACGTTTTTGCGTTATATAAAAAACTCATTTATCATACTATTTTTATGTCAAGCATTAATTGCAATGTTTCCTTGCGTACTTTTTGTTGAATTGTTTTTTTATTAGTTATTGATTTTTTTTTTTTATGCTCATGAAAGTAAAAAATGAAATATAGATTGGGTATTGGGGAATTGAGAGTGATGTGAGGGGGGGGGGAGGGGCCATAAGAGCTTCCACCTTCACGTGGTTGGCCCTGTTTAGTAGAAAATAATTTATTGGAGTGATTTAATCTTGGAGCAAACCTCCCTCGATCCAGCGTAGCAACAAAAAAGTCATTGTTGACTTAGTTGCTACTCTTTCAGATCGTGGGAGGCTTGTTCCAAGTTCATGCGACTCCAATAAATTGTTCTTGAAACGAAGAGGAGCTTATTTAGGTATGTTTTGACATTTTCAACATATGTTCTAACATTATCATAAGAATACATCTTAGAGTAAAAAATACTACATCAATTACTTGTATTTATTGTATAGATAATGATGGATTTTGATTGACTTGGTAGTGCAGGTACAAATCCTCTTGCATCATGAGCAATACAACTTGTCAACCAGGGTCATGTCCAGGATATTTTTGCTTGTGCGCTTGACCAGGTTCGTAATGTCACATTTGGTAAGTTCCTTTACAGTTCATAATTCAATATTAAGCTTGTTCATGATTATTATCTAGGTTTTTTGTATGTGTTTTTTCATCTATTTGATTGTAAGCAACTCTGCATGTTTTCTGTTGTTCACTATGATTTCTCCCATTACCACTCCCAGGATGAATCCGACTTTATTGTTACATAGGTTACTTTATTGTTACTATGATTTCTCCATTTACGATTTCATAGGTTACATAATGTAAAGTTGTCAATCTCAGGTTGGTGATGAGCTTTAGTTCTCCAGATTTGGGGCTTTTCTGATATTTTCTCCCTCATGTCATTCCTGCATCACCTCGTTGTTTGAGCATGCAATTGTCTACCACTTGTACCAATTGGCACATGTCAATCTCTGAGTGGTGCCACATTTCACCTGTTTTCAGTGAGAGTTTAGGGTTTCTCTAACATAGCTTCAGAAATCCGATTCAGTGCCTGCTTGAATATCATCACATAATACTCATGGTTTGGATTGATGAGCATGTTTTGAATGGTTGGTTGATTCATAAGAACCACCCATATAGTCATCTTGAGATATTTCAGAAGGTTTCTCGGGTTTCCTTTTTCACCGTTTCTAGTGGGTGGGATGGTGTGGGGTGATCCATCAATATTGGTGCTCTTGTAGTAGGGAATTTGTTTTTGGGGATATAAAGGAACATTTTATGTAGATATCCCATTGGATGCATTCATAGATGGGCACGAGAGGTCAAGAATTTAAATTAAAAATATGCAACCTCTAGCATGGCAACCTGAAGGTCGCGAGAGAGGGATTACACTACTTCCTCACTGAGAGGGATTACAAAATTATGACTGCTACAAAACGCAGTGCATAAAACCAACTCACTATCTGTTTAAA